>JAODAL010004260.1:30000-159511 GCA_025379985.1 Phyllomedusa bahiana | reverse complement strand
GCCCATGTAGGCGGGCGGGCAGGCACCAAGGGAGGTACGTAGGCGGACGGGCAAGGTACCAAAGGAAGGTACGTAGGCGGACGGGCAGGTACCAAGGAAGGTACGTAGGCACGTGGGCAGGTACCAAAGGAGGTACGTAGGTGGGCGGGCAGGCACCAGGGAGATACATGGGCAGACGGGCACCAAGGGAGGTACGTAGGCGGGCGGGCATGCACCAAGGGAGGTATGTAGACAGACAGGCACCAAGGAAGGTACGTAGGCGGACGGGCACCAAGGGAGCTACATAGGTATACAGGCACCGAGGGAGGTTCGTAGGTGGGCGGGCAGGCACCAAGGGAGCTACATAGGTATACAGGCACCAAGGGAGGTACATAGTAGAACAAGGCCCAAGAGAGGTTGGTAGCTATGTACCCATTTCCCTTGGGCCTTTCCTTCCTACTACCAGGCTGACAAGTGGCAAGACCCCAAGTAATGAAGTTACCATCTACTTACTATTAGAGGCAATTTTGCAGGAGCTGAGCCGGCTTCCTGGAGAGGCAGAGGCGCGTTCAGCATGGGCTGCAGGACTGGGGAGGTGGAGCCAGTGAACATCTCTATTGCTCACTGTGAGGTAGCTGCCTCCACGGTTCCCCCTCCCTGCATGCACCTCCGGCCCCGCCTCCTCACATGTGACCACGGCACAGCTTGGCCAGGCAGCACAGACTAGCTACGGCCGCTGCGGAGCATCCCGGCTCACTGCGGCCCTCAGTTGTGGGCGCAGCGGCCGGCGGCTCCTCCGTAGTGGCCGCAGCCAGACTCATAGATATATGTACCCAACTTGCAGGCAACTCCGGACGCTCACTGTGGCGGCCCTCAGTTGCGGCCGGAGGCCCTCTGTAGTGCCCACACCCCACCTTTAAACAAGCTGGTTGCTGGGTGGCTGCGGCTGCGTCGGAGAAACCCTGCTCAGTTGCGGCCGGCGGCCTTCTGTAGTGGCCGCAGGCGCAGCCCACCTCGTTACTTGTATGTGAGCTGCTGGCCACTGCGGAGCATCTCAGCCCAGCTGTGGTCGCGGCAGCCCTCAGCAGTGGCCGCAGCCGGCATCAAAGTGCCAGAAGGTGCGTTCAGGCGGCCCACGTGTGTCCCGGCTCCGCGGCCCGCCGGGCATCTGCCCGGTCGGACAGGTTCTCAGTCCGGGCCTGCCTACGGCCTTTATCAGAGGGGAGGGATATGTCACGGTGCGACCTTAGGTGGTCGCATGGTTCTGCCACTAGGTGGCGTACGTGCCACCGAGAGCCTGGTCTCGGTGGGGGAAGCCAGGTATTGTCGGTCAGCAGCATTAGGGTGCTGACCCTTATACCTAGCACGGCTAATGTTCAGCCATTAAGGGCTGGCCTTCCCGGAACAACTGCAGATGGGTGGGTGGTTGTTCCCACATTCCAGGTCTTCTGGTTCCAGCCCAGGTATTGGGTGCATCTGGAGCACCTACTAAAGGCCTCCTATTACAGGAGATCAGGGGGCGTGGTCTGCTATGGCAAGTGGAGCAGCAGTGGAGCCAAGGTGAAGGGCTCTTGCCCCAGAGGCTTAGGAGAAGCCGGAACCAGTAAGAGACTGGCAAGCAAACGCGGTTGTGGTGCTGTGCAGTAGGCACAGAGCCCTGGTAGTTGAGGGCTAAACGAGTATAAGTTTAGTTAGTGGCCAGACGGCCTGAGGTTTATTTTGTGTTGTTTTCTGGTGTACTACTGTGCCTTTTTCTGTGCCTGAATAAAGCTGGCTGAGGCCAGATTTAAAGAAGCCTGGTGTCGGTGTGCCATCCGTTTACAAAAGACGGCGATCCAGTGAGCAAAATACCCCCAGGACGGTCCAGGCGGGCGTCCAAATGTGAGTGGACTGTTACAGTATTATATATATATATATATATATATATATATATATATATACACACACACACACATTTCTGTGTATTTTCCTTATCTTATTGTATTTTATAAACAGTTATTGGTATTATCGAGTTGAATGTAATGCCTTTCTCGGGGGTTCTACCCTCGATACTGCCTTCATAAGAATAATTTGCTTGATATTTGCCATGTCGCACTCGCGATTGATTTACTGATTTAATGCTTCTAACTTTATTGTATGATTCTGGCACTGTTGATTTTCTAGTTTTTTAGTATTATTTATGACTTTTTTTTTTCTTTCTAATCGAGACTTTGCAAGTCTCCTTGTTATTTGTTTGTTTGTATTTTATCTGATCTACCTCAAAGCGTTTTGAATCTCAAAAAAATAAATAATAGAGCTCAATCCCCTTTGTTCGTAGGGGGCGAGCTATAATAGGTTTAGAATAGGTGCACTCCCCTATGGAGTGTAGTGTTGAATGTTTTTTTTTATATTCAGTTTAGGGTTAAAAGCTCATCCAGGTTGTGGCAGGATGGGGTAATGGTATGTTGACAGTTGTTGATGTTCTTGCAGGTATGAATAGATTGAATGCTGGTACGAGTGGTGTCCCGACACCTGGGTCTCAAATATTTACTGGGATATTGTAATGCTAGTCAAAATAAATGACTATTTTGAGCCAAATTATAGTGAATCATTTCTATCTTATATCAAATTCATATAATCAGCTCTGATGGTACAAAGTTTGCACATATTTACGTTATATTTTAGGGTCCATGTATTGAATTCTGTTGCTGTATACAATATATTCCTTCATTCCGTTCTTATGCTCAGATTAGATCACACTAGACTTTTACAAGGCTTGCATTATTATTATTATTATTATTATTTATTTTAAAGCGCCATTGATTCCAGGGCGCTGTACATTCGAGGGGGTTACAAACATAACATTAGTCAAACGAGTACAATGATAAGTGATGAATGACAATTGGCACGACAGAGGGAGAGAGGACCCTACCCGCGAGGGCTTACAATTACAAGGAGGGGGAAGAGACAGGAGGTGAGGGGCAGACATGTTTGTGGAGGGTGTAGTGGCAGCAGGGTTAATGTAGGTTATAGGCAAGCCTGAAGAAATGGGTTTTCAGGTTGCTTTTGAAGCTGGTGAAAGTGGAGGAGAGTCTGATGTGTTGGGGCAGTGAGTTCCAGAGTGTGGGTGAAGCACGGGAGAAGTCTTGGAGACGGTTGTGTGAGGAGCTGATAAGGGGAGAGCAGAGGAGAAGGTCCTGTGAGGAGCGGAGATTGCGTGATGGGAGATATTTGGAAATTAGGGCAGAGATGTATGGAGGGGAGAGGTTATGGAGAGCCTTGTAGGTCATAGTAGCAACTTGAAATTAATTCGCTGGGCAACGGGGAGCCAGTGAAGAGATTGACAGAGGGAGAGGCAGAGGATGTAGCGAGGAGAGAGGTGGATTAAGACGGGCAGCGGAGTTGAGAATGTTTGAAGGGGGGCAAGAGTGCTAGATGGGAGGCCACAGAGAAGGATGTTGCAGTAGTCTAGGCGGGAGATGACAAGGGCATGGACCAGCATTTTTGTAGTGTCATAGTTGAGGAATGAGCGGATGCGAGAGATGTTTTTCAGGTGGAGGCGGCAGCAGAGGCGAGGGTGTGGATGTGCGGTTTGAAAGATAGCGCGGAGTCTAGGATTACCCCAAGGCCACGGACTTGCGGATAAGTTGAGCGTGTACTGACGTTGACTGAGATAGAGAGATCAGGGGCAAGAGTAGAGTTGGATGGTGGAAAGATGATTAGTTCTGTTTTCTCCACATTTAGTTTTAAGAGACGTGATGAGAAGAAGGAGGAAATGGAGGACAGACAGTCAGGGATCCGGGAGAGTAGAGAAGTGACATCTGGGCCGGAGATGTAAAGTTGGGTATCGTCAGCATACAGGTGGTAATGGAAGCCATGTGAGTCTATGAGCTGACCGAGGCCAAGAGTGTATATAGAGAAGAGTAGTGGGCCCAGGACTGACCCCTGAGGGACATCAACAGAGAGAGGCCGGGGGGAGGAGGTGGAGCGAGAGACGCTGAATGTCCGATCAGTGAGGTACGAGGAGATCCAGGAAAGGGCCAAGTATCCCGGGGAGGAGGGATTTGTAGCAGGAGGATGGTCGACAGTGTCAAAGGCAGAGGACAGTCTAAGAGGAGGAGCACAGAGTAGTGGCGTGAGGCTTTGGCAGTTGCTAGGTCATTGGTGACCTTGGTTAGGGCGGTTTCGGTAGAGTGGTGGGGTCGGAAACCAGATTGTAGTGGGTCAAGAAGACAGTGGAGGAGAGGTGGGAGGACAGTTGAAGATAGACGTGCTGTTCGAGGAGTTTAGAGCTAAATATACGCAGTGAGATGGGGCGATAGTTGGACAGAGAGGAGGGGTCAAGGGTTGTTTTTTTAAGGATTGGCGTGATAGTAGCATGTTTAAAGGCGGAAGGGAAGATGCTTGCATTCTCTCTCTTACTCAAACAAGTATTAACACAAAGTCTTTGCTCTCTGGGTACAAAGGTACAAGCCTGTTTACACTTCTGTCTTAATACACAAGTAAGTTTACTCTTCATTGTCTTGGTTCAGATTTCTGTATGCTTTTGACTTACCCTGTGGAGAACTGTTTTTTTGTGTATTGAACCTCGAACTCTGGAGCTGGCCACTCCATGGTGGAGGGAGAAATACACAAATAACACATGGGCATTTTTTAAGCTGACACAGCATTAGGTCGTGTCCGCCATTTTGTTTATGTCGGATATATATATCGCCTACCTGTGTTAGAGACGTCTACACACAGTGTTGCCTCCCTGCGAGTTTCTTTTTTCCTACGCCATTCTTTCACAGTTTCTCATGGTTGAAGCAAGAATAGGATCGATGACGCCTCTCGGCAGGTGAAGTTTTGTAAGCACTTAAACCCTTTGTAAATAACCATTTTTCTCTTACAAACTGTACATATTATCTCACTATTTTCTGTAATCATTTTATGTTATAATTTTATCATACTTGATTTATTATTGGACTATTGTAAAAAATAAAGCTGTGTTATATCCTTATTGACTGGTCTTCTTTAAAGCTGTATTTCGAACCTGTATTGAAATAACTTGGCAAAACAGATTCTTTGGAGTTTCTAAAATGGCAACTTTTAAAGTAATCTCTTGGAATGTCAGGGGCTTGAATTGTAAAATTAAAAGGGCGCTGGTCTTTAACTTTCTCCGACCCTATAATCCAGATATTGTTATACTACAAGAAACGCACCTTAGGGGTCAAAAAGTTATGGCCTTGAAGAGGTTGTGGATAGGAATGGGCTACTATATTAGTGGATAGGAATGGGCGGTATATTCTAATTATGCGAGAGGGGTCTCATTTTTGGTTGCAAAGAATCTTCCATTTCAGTTGTTGCGCGTCCATATAGATCCGTCTGGCTCGTTTATAGTAATGAAAGCTCAAATTCACGGATACAACTATATTTTGTGTGTGTGTGGGTTGGGTATATAGTCCGCCACCCTTTTCTGGGTCCATTTTGGACCAACTGTCGGCTCTTATGGCACTTTATCCCACTACCCATGGTTTACTACTTGGAGACTTTAATACAACACTGAGCCAGGACTTAGGCCTCGTTCACACGGCTTATTCTGCCGCGTATTGGCGCCGTACTGCGCGCCGGATTTGCGCTTCAGTACGGCGCCAATCCGCGGCAGAAATTACGGTTATCCACTGCTCTCATAGAGAACAGTGGAATCCGTCGCTCCTCCCCGCTCGGCAAATCCGCCGCGGGGGGAGAAAGTGACATGCACATTATCCAGGCGCAATACGCGCCGGTGCCGGTGACACAACAATCCATATGAAGCATAGGTGATGGTTATCCGCTTATAATGCTAGGTTACGGTATTACTTCGAATCTGTATTTCTGAAGATTGAATGTCTGATGTGTTTGTACTATTTCAAAGGTTGTTTTATTCCTAAAATGTTCATGGAAAAATTTTCTTAAAATAAATATTTAAAAAAACAAAAACTAACATATCTATAAAAAACAACAACATATCTATAGTATTTCTGATAACGCTCTGTTCATGTTTGTAGTCCATCGATTCACCCCGTGCATGATTCAGGAGGCCTGCGCCGATATTATGTCGGAGCACTGCACACACCAAATTTCAAACTACTACAGTGCCTTGCGAAAGTATTCATCCCCCTGAACTTTTCAACCTTTTGCCACATTTCAGGCTTCAAACATAAAGATATAAAATTTTAATTTTTTGGTGAAGAATCAACAAGTGGGACACAATTTTGAAGTGGAACGAAATTTATTGGATATTTTAAACTTTTGTAAAAATTAAAAAACTGAAAACTGGGGCGTGCCAAATTATTCGGCCCCCTTAAAGGGGTTTTGCCACAAAGTGAGTTCCTTACCTATAATCTGTGCAGGACAAAATATAAACGAAGCATGCCGAGTCATGAACAGCTGCAGGGGCTAGAGGGAGGAGGGGAGTGAGAAGAGAGCGAGGAAGCAGGGAGCATCTCTAAAGTTTACTCAAATAATAACATTACAACTAGTGGATTCTCTATACAGAAGACAACCTCATACACTGCACTTTCTCCCCAGCCCCTTGCAAGCTCCTTCATGTTCCTTGTCATCAGATAAGAAGTGCAAACACACAAGCGCAGCCAGATCAGCTCCTGTCAGCTCCTGGTCGTTTCTAATGTAAACTTTCAGGAAACTAAGGGGGACTGAGCAATGCTGTAGATCTCACAGGCTTTACTTTTTGTAATCACATATATTTAGAAAAGTGATTAAACACCCATTTTAGAGGATCCCACGTCAACATTACATCGTGGCAAAACCCCTTTAAGTTAATACTTTGTAGCGCCACCTTTTTGCTGCCGTTACAGCTGCAGTTGCTTGGGGTCTGTCTATCAGTTTTGCACATGGAGAGACAAATTCTTGCTTGCCCGTTCTTCCTCGGAGCTGGAGCTCAGCGAGGTTGGATGGAGAGCGTTTGTGAGCAGCTGGAGCTCAGTGAGGTTGGATGGAGAGCGTTTGTGAGCAGCTGGAGCTCAGTGAGGTTGGATGGAGAGCGTTTGTGAGCAGCTGGAGCTCAGCGAGGTTGGATGGAGAGCGTTTGTGAGCAGCTGGAGCTCAGTGAGGTTGGATGGAGAGCGTTTGTGAGCAGCTGGAGCTCAGTGAGGTTGGATGGAGAGCGTCTGTGAGCAGCTGGAGCTCAGTGAGGTTGGATGGAGAGCGTCTGTGAGCAGCTGGAGCTCAGTGAGGTTGGATGGAGAGCGTCTGTGAGCAGCTGGAGCTCAGTGAGGTTGGATGGAGAGCGTCTGTGAGCAGCTGGAGCTCAGTGAGGTTGGATGGAGGAGGTTCTGTGAGCAACTGGAGCTCAGTGAGGTTGGATGGAGAGCGTCTGTGAGCAGCTGGAGCTCAGTGAGGTTGAATGGAGAGCGTCTGTGAACAGCAGTTTTCAGCTCTTTCCACATTCTCGATTGGATTCAGCTCTGGACTGTGACTTGGCCATTCTAACACCTGGATACGTTTATTTGAGAACCTTCCATTGTAGATTTTGCTTTATGTTTGGGATCATTGTCTTGTTGAAAGATAAATCTCCGTCCCAGTCTCAGGTCTTTTGCAGACTCCAACAGGTTTTCTTCTAGAATGGTCCTGTATTTGGCTCCATCCATCTGCCCATCAATTTTAACCATCTTCCCTGTTGAAGAAAAGCCCAAACCCTTATGCTGCCACCACCATGTGTGACAGTGGGGATATGATACTGCCCCCACCATGTGTGACAGTGGCGATGGTGTGTCCCTTGTTCTTCATGATGCTGCCCCCACCATGTGTGACAGTGGGGATGGTGTGTTCAGGGTGATGAGCTGTGTTGCTTTTACGCCAAACATATAGTTTTGCATCGTGGCCAAAAAGTTGGGTTTTAATTTCATCTGAGCAGAGACCCTTCTTCCACATGTTTGGTGCATCCCAGGCGGCCCCTTCTTCCACATGTTTGGTGTCTCCCAGACGGCTTGTGGCAAACTTTAAACAAGACTTTTTATGGATCTCTTTGACAAATGGCTTCTTCTTGCCTCTTCCATAAAGGCAGGATTTGTGCAGTGGACGACTGATTGTTGTCCTATGGACAGACTCTCCCACCTCAGCTGTAGATCTCTGCAGTTCATCCAGAGTAATCATGGGCCTCTTGGCTGCATCTCTGATCAGTCTTCTTTGAAATGAAAGTTTAGAGGGACGGCCGGGTCTCGGTAGATTTGCAGTGTCTGATACTCCTTCCATTTCAATATGATCACTTGCACAGTGCTCCTTGGGATGTTTAAAGTTTGGGAAATCTTTTTGTATCCAGCTTTAAACTTCTCCACAACAGTATCACGGACCTGCCTGGTGTGTTCCTTGGTCTTCATGATGCTCTCTGCATTTAAACAGAACCCTGTGACTATCACAGAGCAGGTGCATTTATACGGAGACTTGATTACACACAGGTGAATTATATTTATCATCATCAGTCATTTAGGACAACATTGGATCATTCAGAGACCCTCACTGAACTTCTGGAGTGAGTTTGCTGCACTGAAAGACATAAGTGTGCACGCCCCACTTTGCAGTTTTTTATAAAAGTTTAAAATAGCCAATAAATTTGGTTCCACGTCACCATTGTGTCCCACTTGTTGTTGATTCTTCACCCAAAAATTTAAATTTTATATCTTAAGAGAAGCTCATCAACGCACTCTTTCGGAAGTTCATTTGGGGGTTCATTTGGGGGGGTAGGAGGGTGCGCAGTCCCTTTCATGTCCTCCAACAGCCCAAGCTCCTTGGCGGTCTTCGCTTTCCAAACATTAAATATTACAACTTGGCAGCGTTGGGACGATACCTTGCAGACTGGTGCCAGGTGTCAGATGTGTTCACCACTAGTAGAGTGGATGGTTTATTTGTACTGGAATTTTATCTGGTGAATTTCTTGCATTTGTCTTTTGCGGAACTCCCATTGGATGTCCGGAATAACGCCCCTCTCATGCCAGTGTGGAGGGCATGGAAAAAGATAAGACTGCTGAAGGGCTTGTCACCGGACCATTCACTTGGTCAATCCTTAGTTAGAAATCCCCGTTTTCAAAATGGGGTCCCGCATGGCTCCTTTCGGAGATTGCATGACGCAGGTTTGTCCTGTCTAGCACACTGGGTAAATCCGACTACTAGACAGACTCGGTCATTCCGGGACCTCCAATCGAAGTTCCCTGACTATCCCCTTCTTCACCTACCTTCAGGCCAGCAGCTTTCTCCACCATGGTAAGGACAAGGAATGGAGTCCGAACTTTACTAAGACTTTGGTTAGACCACCAACGAGACGCTCCCATCTTTCAGTAACCTATAGGTACCTGCTGGAACGCATTGATTATGAGGATACCTCGCTGCAACTCTCACGTTGGGAGCGGATTGACTCGACTCTGTCCCTGACGGTTATATTACAGGTGCTGGCAGATTCCTCCCAGCTTCTCAATATATCGAGATGTCCCTCAAGGTGGCTCACAATGCTTATTTGACGCCTCTTAGGAGACATAGGATGGGGCTATATACATCCAGGAAATGTTTCAAGTGTGATGCAATGGCAGCTGATTTATATCATTGCCTTTGGCACTGCTCTAAGATTCAGCAATACTGGATGGATGTGGCTTCTCAGGTGCAGCAATATCTCGGGCGCTCTTTTACTTCAACTGCGCAATGGGTCCTCTTTGGGCACTTGCACAGTAAGACTGGGACCTATACTAAAAAAAGAAAGGAGGCTTCTACACCTTCTCTGCTGCGGCACGGAAGGCGATTTTACAGGTATGGAGTCAGCCACTGTGTCCCACCAGGAAACTCTTTTTAGATAAGCCCTTTTTTTTGCTGTGGATGGATTGGGTAGAGGTTTCGCAGCACAAGGAGCAAACAGTGAAACAGTTTTTTGTCTTGTGGAGGAGAGTTATAAACAGTCTGCCCCCGCAGTTAGGGAAAAAATACAGTCCTGCTTCGGAATGACTGGATGGTATCTGGCCCAGCAATTGGGAGGAACTGAGCCAATTGATCTCCGGGATCCGGATCCCCGCTTGACAGAGCAGGATGAGGAATCCATCTTACTTACCTTGCTTTTCAGCGTGGCTACTTTCTTAACGTCCTGTGATCTGTGAGACTGGGTCAGGGTGGCCTTCTCTAAATCGAGTGTGGAGTAGGGGGGGGGGCGTGACTTCTAGAAATAACGGCGGTTTGTATATAGGTTGGAGCAAAATTGAAATGTTGTTTTACATGTCAATTTGGTTTGGAACTTTTTTGTACATTCTCACTTTGTGACTATGGGCTCTTATCCGCTCTAGTCGTGCTGTAGAAATGGACACTCTGGTCTTTGACTGCATTTGTTAGCCCTTGATGACTAGCTATAGCACTGGCTTACTGTTCTACTGGAAAATGTGAAAATTGGAGTTTTCATAAATTGTCTGCCTGCGTGCAGAATCGCATGTGAAACAGATGTTGAAACCTTATGTTAATGTGTTGATTTCTGTAACTTTTTTGTTTGAAGACTCTGAATAAAAACAAGTAAAAAAATAAAATAAATTATATCTTTATGTTTGAAGCCTGAAATGTGTGAAAAGGTAGAAAAGTTCAAGGGGGCCGAATACTTTCGCAAGGCACTGTATACACAGTGTGACCTTCTGTTCAGTAACACCAGCGGGCAGTTACAGTATAGAAGCGCTGTATATAGCCATCTGCTGCATATGCGCGCTAATCAGGAGGTCGGTGCTTCTATTATGTAGCCGCTCACCCCGAACCAAATGTCAAACTACTATATATAGTGTGACGTTCTGATCAGTAAGGACAGTGGGCAGCTACAGTATAGAAGTACTGTATACAGTTATCTTCTGCGCATGCGCACGAGTCAGGCGGTCGGTGCTTCTATAATAAAGCCGCACACTGCCCTCCCCAATCAGAATAATAGTAATATAGGGTAAAATCACACAGATTCTTGTAAATTCCACAAACATTGTTTATGCCACAGTGAGCCTAATGAACTAAAGTACAAACCAGACACCCCCTTTAACCTCTGAATGGCCAGGAGCTTCTTCCTACCCCATGCAGGCAAGTGGTCAGAGGCAACTTGGGCACAGATTATTGGCCCAAGTGGCAGCGATAGAAAACCCATCTCGTGAGAGCACATAACCGGTGATATAATAAGACGGCCCCTTTGGCTCACACTACGGTGATGCACAAGGCACACAGGACACCTACCATTGGTATCTTCTTAGTCACAACTTTAGCCGCCAGGAGGTTGTCCACAATGTGCTCCACCTCCATCCTCGTGTGACCCACACACATTGAGCTGAAAAATGAAAATAAATTCATCATTCACGATTGTCTCCAGTGACCGAACACGGACCGGCTGCTGACTCTCACCAGTTGAGTCCTTTGTCAATCTCAAGCGATGTTGACCGGATACGCCAGTTCAATTCAGCAGCGAGGTTCTTGTTCTCTAAGCTGACAAACTGAACAGACCTGTGGAAAGAAGGCGCAGAAAACGAGGGAAGTGAAAAGTAATGAGACCAAACAATATCAAAAAGAATCACCAGAGCGAGCAGGTATTAAAACCTCTAGCGTACATGTCAGACTCAAGGCCCACGGGCTGAATCATGGCCGCCATATTGCTTTATGTGGCCCCCGAGAGCTTAGACACAGCGATCAGGGATGGACAAGATCCAGATGCAGAGGGACCAGATCTCCACTTTCCCAGGAGAACATAACCAGCAGAGGGAGCAGACGCCATATTGGATTCGGAGCTCCGCTGCAGACCTCCATATTGCTCTGCTCAGCAACTTGCAGGCGGTGGAGCAGCTCTGACAGCCCCACCCAGGCCACCCTGCAATGTAGGAAACCTGGTGCCAACCTGTTCCACCTGCAGTGCCCAAGTGTGACTAAATCAATGCCCCCTATTCATGTGCCTAAGTTTGTAACAGGCTGTCTACATTGATAGTAACATCTGGTCACTAAGGGGTTTATACAACCACAACGGACATGAAAGCCTTTATTAGGCACCACCCGCCACAATAAGCGGTTAGCACCCCACAATCTTCCCACATAGTAGTCGATTAGGCAGCAGAATGGTGCGTTTACCCTTATTCAACCACTTAGACGTGGTGGTCTTGTTTACTGCAGCATGTAAGTGATTCAACTGCCGGGATTACAGCTAAATAGGAAACACAACTTAAAGGGCCACTCCAGTTTTTGTTTTTTTTCTCATTAGAAATTGCTTTTAGGTACACGGCAGTACCAGTAACTTTGGTTACCTGCAGCTAAATACAGGATTTCTGGCTGGTGCAACAGTCTGCTAGGTCACATGATCTGCACTCTGATTGGCTGATGTCCACTGTGCCATCTCTCTCTGCAATCCTATAAGGCTGACTATGAACTTCCTTTAGAAATGCACAAAGAGATTCCCTTTAGGGTGTCACAACTAACTCAGAGTGCAGGTCACATGACGCTGTTGCAGCAGTGAGAAATCCTGTATTCAGCTGCAGGAAGCAAAATTACTGGCACAACTGTGTTACCTAGAAGCAATTTCTAATGAACTGCATGAAAAAAATGGATTGGTCCTTTAAATATGAGGCACAAATACATAAAGAACATATACATATCCCCGAGTGTCTTAGAATTGGGGCGACACCGTCTGTTAGTTTATTGCCGGATAAAGAGCAGGACTCACTGGTCACAGAACGATTTTCCAAAATAACGGCACTGGAGGAGCGGGCGGATCTTCTCATCAGCCAAAAGCGTATGACAGCTGAGCAACTTGAGCTCTTTTTCTGTTCTTGCTTTCGCTGTGTCTTCTACAGGGTAGATCTGATATCACACATGAGAAATGAACAGGACAGAAAGATGACATTATAGAAGTCTAATCTCTGTATGATCAGCTGAAGATCAGGTTTTTTTTCCCCCTTTTATAAAGCTTTTTTTAGGATTTTTATTCTTTGAAATAATACCAGCACGGTATAATACATTTTATCACCTAATTTTATTCCGAAGTTTTTTTTCCCCCCACATTCAAAATTTTCCAAATTTTTATTATTATATATAGATTTTATGTAAGAAGGCACAAGGAACCGACGAAAGATATTTGTTAGCAAGGTAAAACCTGCATTTATTGGGTGTCAGCAGCATTAGGCGACTGATACCTATTATATCAGTTACTATAGCTAATGGTAGCAGCTATTCCGGGCCGGGTTTTTACCGGATGGGATGATCGCTCCCACATTTCCAGGCCGGCTTAGTTTCCATGTAAGCCTGGTAGGTCAGCTGAGCTGGGGGTGTGGTGTCCATGTTGCTGAGAAGTAGGAGCCTTGTTTGGGTGTCCCGAGGCTGCGCTGTGCCCTACAGGGAGCAGGACGGGTGAGAGCCCAGTGTGGGCAACTGGAAGTGAACCATGCTCACTACATACTTTGGCTCTGCTAAAGACTGTGTTTGAATACCTGGCTGCCGGCTGAAGCAAGCCTTTTGTGGAGTTTGTTTTTGTGTGTTCAACGTGTGGCAAAATAAAGAACCACCTAATAAATTTGCAGGGACTATGCGGTGTCTAGTAGACCACAGTGCGCCGACGCAGGTTAGAGCAGCCCGGCTGTGCACTGTTATTTACTAGATGCCGTATAATCCCGCCGACACATCAGTCATCCAGTTAAGCGCACTGGAATCATACTGGTGAGCTTCACTATATTTAGGAGTTTGTTCATTTTGAACTGACTGCCGTAAAGTGTTATCCTGACAAAGAAATGTTCCTTATTTTTATGCCGCGTACCCTCTGCTCTATCTCAATCCTGCACCTGTTACTCCCAGTGTCTTCGGGACGTGTCTTTTGTTGAATTTGTGGATTTCTTATGTTTATTTCTATAGGTGTACAATATCACAGAGTAATTCCCACAAATGTAAATAAGAATAGAAACTTCGCACAATACAAAACAAAAAAAAACAACCTATTCTTTAAAACGTACCTTTTAATGATTATAGTAAAAAAACAACAATGAAATGGCGATAATCACCCTAAAGAAAAGGGACAAAGACACCTAAACTGTTCCCTAAACTATACACCCTAAAGTACCTCACAAAAGGAGAACCCGCCCCGATAAGGGCGACCCCAAAAATAGCTCCTGAACTGTCCCCTATAAACAATACCGCCCTCAGTGTATAATAGGACGGCGGAACCCCAACATATGGGAAGAATAGAGGGGCAGACAGAACTAAGTACAAATTGTGCAGTACCACCAAACAACAGATATGTGAAGAGGCGCCACTGATAGTATAAAGCTCATCCGGTGCCACAGAATGGGGATATTCACCCCAACTAGCACTAGGTGTAGAAACGGCCCTACAAAAACATATAGTAAATAATAAAGTAGGGTCAAGAAAGATGCTAGTACTTATCTGCGCCAAGGTAAAGCGCCACTAATACCCCAAACGAGTTTCGTCCCATTCCAGGGACTCCTCAGTGGGTAAGAAACAACATATCCATCTAAGAAAATGATAAGTACAAAATTTAGACATATACAAAACACCTGACTCACAAAGAAACAAAAAAGGAAACAAGAAAAATAATTTCTTCTCATATTCCCAGAGTAAAGAAATAAACAAGTACCTGAATCTCCTATACGTATCTCTAAGGGATTCAAATGGATGTATCCTAAGGGTAGGAGTTGGTGTAACTCCCTGTGGTGGGGACGCTGATACCGGTATTGGTGTATAATGTCCCACAAGAAAGTTCTACACATGGTGGAATAAATAACCCCCACCAGTGTAGACACGCCCCCAAACGTAGAGGAGAGAACGCCCCCTATTACACATATCAAAAGGAAGTATTAACTCACAACACCATGCTCCATGTGACGCCAAACGGCGTCTAGTGGTTGCTACTGCGCATGTCCGGATGTAACAGCTAAAGGCGCCGACTTCAGTACCATTGACGGCGCCTGCGCCGCCTGACGTATAGAGGTAGTTAGTGCGCATGTCAGAATAGAGTAAATGGAAGCGCCGGCTTCAGAATCATTGACGGCGCCTGCGCCAGTGGTGACGTCACGCGGGACGTACCACATATGCGCAAACGAACAATGTAAGCCGTGTAAGCTACGCCCAGGAGAAGATTTACACACATCGATATACCCTGATGCGCCGGCGCCAGGTCCAGACCTCTAACTGTTAACCCCGTGTGTGCGCGGGTCACACTATTAACAGAGACAGCGAGCTATCTGTTGTAGACATGCCAAAGAAATATTGGCAGTGCTGCCTACTAGGTATTAGCATGGATTTGGCAGAGGGAAAAACTAGGTCTGGACATCATACCAGCAATCCCGGGGTACAGTTACAGGATAGGAAAATCAATATAATGGAACATGGGGGGTTAAATACAGCCAGACATGCATATTAAAGAAAAATAGATATTCGGCATATAAATAAACAAAAAGGGGAATCTGTGTTACTATGTGGGTTGTGTAGTAAAAAGAGATATCCAAGCGGTGATTATAGAAAACACACAAAGGACAAAGACTCATTCAGCCCCTTTGGGAATACACAATCCAGCCTATAGATCCACTGTGTTTCACGTTGCAGAATGAGTTTATCCCAATCACCCCCTCTCAAAGGAGGTTTCACTAGGTCAATGCCCCTAAATTGTATGACGTCAGTCCTACCGTCATGCTTATCCCATACATGTCTAGCAATCGGTGAATCAAGCTGTTTTTTGATATCACAGATTTGTTCACCAATTCTTCTCCTAAGTTCTCTTCGTGTCTTACCAATGTATCTTATCCCACAGGGGCAATTGGCCAAGTATACGACAGCAACGGAAGTACAGATAATGAATCCCTTGATGGTATATTCGTGAGGCCTGTCAGTGTCGCCAAATGTTTTACAGTTCACCACGTATTGACAGAATTTGCATCTACCACACTTGAAGCACCCGTTTGGTTGCCTGCCCAGCCAGGTCTCTCGCTGTGGGGCCACAAAATGGCTTTTTACCAAACGGTCTCTAAGGCTTCGTCCCCTCCGGTAGGTGATAGATGGAGTAGCGGGCACTATCTCCTTGTGGACATCATCCTGCAGGAGTATTCTCCAGTATTTCCTGATAATATCGTAGATCTTGTCTGCCTGTGGATTATACTCCCCAATGATCCTAAGGTCGTTCCTCAAGATACTCCCGTGCTCTGTCAGCCTAGTCCTAGGAACTAGGAGGCCAGCCCGGTCCTCCTGTAATGCTTTATGATACGCCTCTTTAAGAGAAGACTGAGGATAACCTCTGTTTGTAAACCTTCCTCTCAGATCTCTTGCTTGACTCCTGAATGTTTGAAAGTCAGAGCAGTTCCTCCTTAGGCGCAGATACTGCCCCCGTGGGATACCTCTAACGAGTGGTCTCGGGTGACAGCTATCCCACCTAAGAAGGCTATTAGTGGCCGTATCCTTTCTAAAGACCTTTGTACTGAGTGTGTAATCAGCATTTTTTGAAATGGTAAGGTCTAGAAAGGGTAGGCTAAATTCGTTAGCGGAAAATGTAAATCTAAGTCCTATTCGGTTGTTATTAAGGGACTCAACAAAACCAGAGAAAGCTGTCACCCGAGACCACTCGTTAGAGGTATCCCACGGGGGCAGTATCTGCGCCTAAGGAGGAACTGCTCTGACTTTCAAACATTCAGGAGTCAAGCAAGAGATCTGAGAGGAAGGTTTACAAACAGAGGTTATCCTCAGTCTTCTCTTAAAGAGGCGTATCATAAAGCATTACAGGAGGACCGGGCTGGCCTCCTAGTTCCTGAGGACTAGGCTGACAGAGCACGGGAGTATCTTGAGGAACGACCTTAGGATCATTGGGGAGTATAATCCACAGGCAGACAAGATCTACGATATTATCAGGAAATACTGGAGAATACTCCTGCAGGATGATGTCCTCAAGGAGATATTGCCCGCCACTCCATCTATCACTCTACGGAGGGGACGAAGCCTTTAGAGACCGTTTGGTTTAAAAAGCCATTTGTGGCCCCACAGCGAGAGACCTGGCTGGCAGGCAACCAAACGGGTGCTTCAAGTGTGGTGATGCAAATTCTGTCAATACGTGGTGAACTGTAAAACATTTGGCGACACTGACAGGCCTCACGAATATACCATCAAGGGATTCATTATCTGTACTTCCCTTGCTGTCGTATACTTGGCCACTTGCCCCTGTGGGCTAAGATACGTTGGTAAGACACGCAGAGAACTTAGGAGAAGAATTGGTGAACACATCGGTGATATCAAAAAACAGCATGATACCACCCATGCTAGACATGTATGGGATAAGCATGACGGTAGGATGACGTCATACAATTTAGGGGCATTGACCTAGTGAAACCTCCTTTGAGAGGGGGTGATTGGGATAAACTCATTCTGCAACGTGAAACACAGTGGTCTATAGGCTGGAGTGTGTATTCCCAAAGGGTCTGAATGAGTCTTTGTCCTATGTGTGTTTTCTATAATCACCGCTTGGATATCTCTTTTTACTACACAACCCACATAGTAACACAGATTCCCCTTTTTGTTTATTTATATGCCGAATATCTATTTTTCTTTAATATGCATGTCTGGCTGTATTTAACCCCATGTTCCATTATATTGATTTTCCTATCCTGTAACTGTACCCCGGGATTGCTGGTATGATGTCCAGACCTAGTTTTTCCCTCTGCCAAATCCATGCTAATACCTAGTAGGCAGCACTGCCAATATTTCTTTGGCATGTCTACAACAGATAGCTCGCTGTCTCTGTTAATAGTGCGACCCGCGCACACACGGGGTTAACAGTTAGAGGTCTGGACCTGGCGCCGGCGCATCAGGGTATATCGATGTGTGTATCTTCTCCTGGGCGTAGCTTACACGGCTTACATTGTTCGTTTGCGCATATGTGGTACGTCCCGCGTGACGTCACCACTGGCGCAGGCGCCGTCAATGATTCTGAAGCCGGCGCTTCCATTTACTCTATTCTGACATGCGCACTAACTACCTCTATACGTCAGGCGGCGCAGGCGCCGTCAATGGTACTGAAGTCGGCGCCTTTAGCTGTTACATCCGGACATGCGCAGTAGCAACCACTAGACGCCGTTTGGCGTCACATGGAGCATGGTGTTGTGAGTTAATACTTCCTTTTGATATGTGTAATAGGGGGCGTTCTCTCCTCTACGTTTGGGGGCGTGTCTACACTGGTGGGGGTTATTTATTCCACCATGTGTAGAACTTTCTTGTGGGACATTATACACCAATACCGGTATCAGCGTCCCCACCACAGGGAGTTACACCAACTCCTACCCTTAGGATACATCCATTTGAATCCCTTAGAGATACGTATAGGAGATTCAGGTACTTGTTTATTTCTTTACTCTGGGAATATGAGAAGAAATTATTTTTCTTGTTTCCTTTTTTGTTTCTTTGTGAGTCAGGTGTTTTGTATATGTCTAAATTTTGTACTTATTTTCTTAGATGGATATGTTGTTTCTTACCCACTGAGGAGTCCCTGGAATGGGACGAAACGCGTTTGGGGTATTAGTGGCGCTTTACCTTGGCGCAGATAAGTACTAGCATCTTTCTTGACCCTACTTTATGTTATTATTTACTATATGTTTTTGTAGGGCCGTTTCTACACCTAGTGCTAGTTGGGGTGAATATCCCCATTCTGTGGCACCGGATGAGCTTTATACTATCAGTGGCGCCTCTTCACATATCTGTTGTTTGGTGGTACTGCACAATTTGTACTTAGTTCTGTCTGCCCCTCTATTCTTCCCATATGTTGGGGTTCCGCCGTCCTATTATACACTGAGGGCGGTATTGTTTATAGGGGACAGTTCAGGAGCTATTTTTGGGGTCGCCCTTATCGGGGCGGGTTCTCCTTTTGTGAGGTACTTTAGGGTGTATAGTTTAGGGGACAGTTTAGGTGTCTTTGTCCCTTTTCTTTAGGGTGATTATCGCCATTTCATTGTTGTTTTTTTACTATGATCATTAAAAGGTACGTTTTAAAGAATAGGTTTTTTTTTTTTTTTGTTTTGTTTTTTTTTTGTTTTGTATTATTTCTATAGGTGCCCTATTATTATTGGCTTATGACAGAGTGACGAGCCCCGGATTAACAATTTTTCATCTGGGGGAAATGCGTTATTATTAGTTTGGAGACTTCTGTCCGGACCATAGGTCTCCTTAACAGATTACCTTTTATATCAGGTGTGTAACCCCCTTAGATTGAGGTTGTATTGTTCCTTTATTGTCCATATATACATATACACACACATACATATATATATACACACACATAAATCTTTTTGTGTGTACTATGTTGTCAGTGATTAGGGACACTATAGACGGTTCTAGTGTAGGGGCTTATGGGGAATTGGTAAGTAATGATTCCTGCCTATTTTATTAGAAGATCCTTAAAAGTTATATATTATTGCTAAAAGGTATCGCTTCGTCCTTGTGGTTGTTATCAAAAGTTGTCCCATTTCAGACATTGGCTGTACTCTTGATTTCAAAACGGAGAGGTTGCGGGTCTCGTTCTAGAGAGAGGTGCGGCTCCCAGCTATCCACCATTGAGGATATACCATCAATGTCTGAAATGGCAAAGCCCCTTTTATATAACACTACATCTATTTACCTCAATTTCCTCCGTGACCCCACGCTGATGGAGAAAGTCTTTGTAGAACTCTTTGGTCTCATCGATGGACTTCTCTGGTTCAACTTGAGTGAAGAGGTAAATTTTACATTGATGAATATGGAAATCATGAGGCATTGGACTGTGGGAGAAGAAGATACCGGACACTGAACGCAACTGGACATTGAGAGCATGTGGTATAAACAGGACAAGAACAACCCCGGGGCGGGAGGAGAGGGGGGATATCACAAAGTATCAGGGGATATCACAAAGATAAAGTACAGATAACAGGTCCTTAGTGATTCAATCTATACAATTATATTATTTATTCTGTGCAGTGAATAAGAGCCCGGACAGAACTGCCTTTGTTTTCTATCCAGATTCACAAGAAAGAGGAAGAAAAGTGCATATAAAAAAAAACAAAATCACTCCCCATTACCAATGAAAATGTAAACTTATTCCACAAATTAAAAGCCCTCACACAGCTACATAGACAGGAAAGTAGAAAAGTTTTGATTTTTAGAATATTGAGACAAAAAAAATATATATTTTTTTTAAATACAGGCGGCCATTATGCTGTACGGGTGCAGGGAGGTACCTGTAAAAAAAAAGAAAAAAAAAAAAGATATGTCGCCTGAAACACTAGGACATGCAATTGAAACCAGAAGCTTCTATCCAATATGTATAAAGCCCCATCTGCAGGTTTTTCTCACTATCTGACATGAAATCAGAATAAACCTTCCTCGTTTTAGGTCAATTAGAAACCAAAATTATTTCTATTTGCCAAATGCAGAAAAATTAGAGAGAATTGTTTAATGCATTTTTATTACTTTCTGCAAAGTCAGAAGTTCCCATATACTGGGATGACTCCGCCTTTACACAATTTGGGGCCGCCCATATGATGATGTCAGGTCTTTGGAAGTTTCTGATTGGTTTATTGGCAACATCTAATTAGGGACACAACTGTGGATGTATTTTTTAAGCACACCAGAAACACACTGCTTCTATGTGTAACATCATGGGAAAGTCTAAAGAAATCAGCCAAGATATCAGGAAGAGAATTTTGGACTTGCACAAGTCTGGATCATCCGCGGGTGCAATTTCCAATACCTGAAGGAGCCTCGTTCATCTGTACAAACAATTATACACAAGTACAAACCAGATGGGAATGTCCAGCCATCATACTGCTCAGAAAGGAGACAGGTTCTGTGTCTCAGAGATGAACGTGCTTTGGTCCAACATGTGTGTATCAACCCAAGAACAAAAGCAAAAGACCTTGTGAAGATGCTGGAGGAAGCTGGTAAGATTGTGTCATTATCCACAGTGAAACAAGTCAACATCAACATGGGCTAAAAGGCTGCTCTACCAAGAAGAAGCCATTAGTCCAAAAGAAACATAGAAAAACCAGATTAATGCTTGCAAATGCACAGGAACAAAGACCTACATTTCTGGAGAATTGTCCTGTGCTCTAGCGAAACTAACATTGAACTGTTTGCCATAATGACCATCGTTACGTTTGGAAGAAAAAGGGAGAAGCTTGGAAGAATAAAAATACGATTCCAAATGTGAGGGTGGCAGCATCATGTTGTGGGGTTGTTTTGCTGCAAGAGGGACTGGTGCACTTCACAAAATATATGGCAGCATCAGGAAAGAAGATTATGTGGCAATACTGAAGCAAAATCAAGACATCAGCAAGGAAGATAAAGCTTGGGCAGAAATGGATCTTCTAAATGGACAATGACCCGAAGCTACTGCTAAACTGGTTACAAAGTGGCTTAAAGGGGTTGTCTCGCTACAAAGAATAGCTTTCAAATTGTAGGGAACACAAAATAAAGACATTTTCCAAATATATTGCATTGTTCCTCTGTTTTCCCTAAAGAGATACAAGTGAATTTATTACCTCCATGGCTATTTCAGTTCCCTCAGTAACCGACCTGTAAACAAATCTCCCTGGGCTGTTTGTTCAATGAGATAACAGAGAGTGAGTCATCACACAGGTCAGCAGTGTCAGTCAGTGTCCTGTGCTGCCAGACAGTAAAAAGCTTGATTTATCTCAAGTAAACAGCTCTGTAATTAGGGCTTCTGTTTTGGGGATCAGATAAGGTCCTGCTAGTAGTTTGAGAAGCTAATCTGATCTAATTAGCAACTGAAAGTACAGCACTGAGCAAGGAGCTTATGCAAATTAGTCTGAACCAGGAAGTGACAGAGAATTTCTTTCATGCATTCTTTGAAACACTGTGGGGAGACAACTCCTTTAAGGAGAACCAAGTCAATGTTTTGGAGCGGCCATCACAAAGCCCTGATCTCAATCCTATTGAAAATTTATGGACAAAGCTGAAAAAGACCGATGTGAGCAAAACGACCTCCAAACATGGCTCAGTTACACCAATTCCGTCAGGAGGAAGGGGCCTAAATTCCTACCAACTATTGTGAGAAGCTTGTGGAAGGATCCAGAACGTTTGACCCAAGTTTAAGGGCAAAGCAACCAAATACTAATGAAATAGATGGAAACTATTGACTTTGCAGAAAGTAATAAAATGGCTTAAAAATGCTCTCTCTCATTATTCTGCTTTTGACAAATAGAAATAATTGTGGTTTCTAATTGACCGAAAACGAGGAAGGTTCAATCTGCTTTCATGTCAGAAAGTGAGAAAAACCTGCAGATGGGGCTTTATATAGAGGGGAGGGAAACCTGCAGATGGGGCTTTAAATAGAGGGGAGGGAAACTGCTGGTTTCAACTGTTTTGAGAGGAACAAAATGGCAATGTCCAATAAATGGGGAACCTTTTGTACGGTGGCAGGACCATCCTCAAATCAAGCGGTACCACCCATTCCGGAGCGGGATTTACATACGCCACATGCTTTGGTGGGTCACATGTTGTGCGGACCTGTTCTAGACTTCTCCGTACCACCCAATCAAGGTGGAGAATCCCTTCCACGCCATCTGGATACGCGCCCTGTGAGCTTACATGCGAATGACTTTCTCCTGGCTCGGAGGTGTCCAAAGTTCAAGACTCAACAATATCTCATGGCACCTTTTAACGTCGTATTTATAGTAATCGAGAAGGGAGCTGGCCGCCTGCAGAACCTACAGAGAAAATAATTAAGAAGAGGGGGCAGGGGTGGAGGTCAATGTTAAGTATAATTCAGTAAAGGACCAAGAGGACGACACCACTGATAGCGGCGATGATCGGAGCGCCATCGGTGGCATGAGGCGGGAGACACCGGGCAACGGAGAAACACCAATGTCTCTTAAAGGAGCACTGTACCGCTTATGAATAACACTCTCCCCTCGTAATATATCTTAGATTCTGACATGACGAGACTGCAGCAGATTTATCAATACGCTGGTGTTTTCGTCGAGCAGCAGCATTTCCATGGGCCGTATGCCGCCCCCCCTTCTCTGTAGCCGAGCAGCAGCTTTTCCTGGGCCGTATGTCGCCTCCCTTCCCTGCAACCGAGCAGCAGCATTCCCTGGGCCGTATGTCGCCTCCCTCCTCTGCTGCGAGCAGCAGCTTTCCTGGGCCGTATGTCGCCTCCCTCCTCTGCTGCGAGCAGCAGCTTTCCCTGGGGCCGTATGTCGCCTCCCTCCTCTGCTGCCGAGCAGCAGCTTTCCCTGGGCCGTATGTCGCCTCCCTTCTCTCCAGCCGAGCAGCAGCATTCCCTGGGCCGTAGGTCGCCTCCCTTCTCTGCAGCCGAGCAGCAGCTTTCCCTGGGCAGTATGTCGCCTCCCTTCTCTGCAGCCGAGCAGCAGCTTTTCCTGGGCGGTAGGTAGCCTCCAACCTCTGCTGCCGAGCAGCAGCTTTCCCTGGGCCGTATGTCGCCTCCCTCCTCTGCTGCCGAGCAGCAGCTTTCCCTGGGCCGTATGTCGCCTCCCTCCTCTGCTGCCGAGCAGCAGCTTTCCCTGGGCCGTATGTCGCCTCCCTCCTCTGCTGCCGAGCAGCAGCATTCCCTGGGCCGGAGGTCGCCTCCTCCTCTCGCCGAGCAGCAGCTTCCCTGGGCCGTATGGTCGCCTCCCTCCTCTCTGCACGAGCAGCAGCTCTCCCTGGGCCGTATGTCGCCTCCCTCCTTCTGCGCCGACAGCAGCTTTCCCTGGGCCGTATGTCGCCTCCCTCCTCTGCTGCCGAGCAGCAGCTTTCCTGGGCCGTATGTCGCCTCCCTCCTCTGCTGCACGAGCAAGCAGCTTTCCCTGGCGTATTGCCTCCCTTCTCTGCAGCCGAGCAGCAGCTTTCCCTGGGCCGCATGTCGCCTCCATCCTCTGCTGCCAAGCAGCTGCTTTCCCTGGGCCGTATGTGCCTCCTCTCTTGCTGCCGAGCAGCAGTTTCCCTGGGCCGTATGTACGCTCACCTCCTTGCTGCGAGCCGCTATTCCTGGGCAGTATGGTCCCTACCTCTCTGCGTTTGCCGAGCATGCAGGCTGCTTCCCTGTGGGCCGTAGGGCTCCAGCTCTTCTGCTGCGGAGCAGTCGCTTTCCTGGGCAGTATGTGCCTCCACCTCTGCGGGAGGCTAGCAGCTTTCCCTGGGCCGTTTGGCGCCTCCCTCCTCTGCGGCGAGCGCAGCTTTCCCTGGGCGATGTCGCCTCCCTCCTCTGTGCCGAGCAGCAGCTTTCCTGGGCCCTAATGCGCCTCCCTCCTGCTGCCGAGCAGCAGCTTCCCTGGGCGTATGTCGCCTCCTCCTTGCTGCGGGGCAGCAGCTTTCCCCCGGGCCCCTTGTCGCCCCCTCCCTCTCTGCCGAAGAGCAGCTTTCCCTGGCCGTATGTCGCCTCCCCCCCTCGCTGGAGCGCCTTTTTCCCCCGGGCCCCTAGCGCCTCCCTCCTTCCTGCCCAGCCCAGCTTTCCTGGGCCGTAGTCGCCTCCCTCCTTGCTGCCGGGGAGCAGTTTCCCTGGGCCGTAAGGGGCCCCCCCTCCTCGCGCCCAGCAGCAGCTTTCCCCGGGGGCCCTATGTGCCCCCTCCCCTGCTGCCGACAGCAGCTTTCCCCGGGCCGTATGTCGCCTCCCTCCTTGTGCGGCGCAGCTTTCCCTGGCCCTAGTCGCCTCCCTCCTCTTGCCCAGCCAGCTTTCCCTGGGCCCTTTTTGCCTCCCTCCCCTGCGCCCAGCAGCAGCTTTTCCCCCGGGGCCCTAGTGCCTCCCCCTTTCTGCCCAGAGCACTTTCCCTGGGGGCCGTATTCGCCTCCCTCCCCCTGCCCAGCCCCAGCTTTCCCTGGGCGTTTGTCGCCCCCCCCTCTGTGCCGGGAGCAGCAAACTTTTCCCCGGGGGTATGTCCCCCCCCTCCCCTGCTGGCCGAGCAGCAGTTTCCTGGGGGGTAGTCGCCTCCCCCTCTGCTGCCGGCAAGCTTTCCTGGGCCGTATGTCGCCTCCCTCCTCTGCGCGGGGCAGCCTTTCCCCCGGGCCCCATGTCGCCCCCCCTCCTCTGTTGCCGAGCGCAGCTTTCCCTGGGCCGTTGTCGCCTCCCCCCCTCTGTCCCCACAGAGCTTTCCCTGGGCCCTATGTGCCTCTTTTCTCCAGCCCAGCAGCAGCATTCCCTGGGGCCGTAGGTGCCTCCCTTCTCGCGCCGGCGCAGCTTTTCCCGGGGGTGTATGCGCCTCCCTTCTTTGCAGCGGCGCGTTTTCCGGGGTTGTCGTTCCCCTTTTCTGCACCCCCCCAGAGCGCTTTTCCCCCGGGGGCATGTCGCCTCCACCCCTGCTGAAAAAACAGCGCTTCCCCTGGGCCGCATGTCGCCTCCATCCTCTGCTGAAAAGCAGCAGCTTCCCCTGGGCCATATGGCTCCTCCCTTCTCTGCAGTTGAGCAGCAGCTTTCACAGAGTGAAATCTGTTTCCCTTTGTCCTGTGAAACTACAAGCCTCAGGATCCTTTGCAGTGCTCTCTTTATTCTTCAGGGGGGAGGAGGGAAAGGGCCCCTGGTGGCGGGGTTTCCCCGCTGGGGGGGGAGGGGGTGGCGGCTCTACGGCTGGGGGGGAGGGGCTGGGGCTCTACGCCTGGGGGGGGGGGGCTGGGGGCTCTACGCGCTGGGGGGGGGAGGGGCTGGGGCTCCGCGTGGGCGGGGGGGGCTGGGGGCTCCGCCTGGGCGGGGGGAGGGGTGGGGCTCTACTCGTGGGAGGGGGGGGGTGGCGGCTTCGGCTGGGCGGGGAGGGGCTGGCGGCTCTACTCGCTGGGCAGGGGAGGGGCTGGCGGCTCTACTCGCTGGGCAGGGGAGGGGCTGGCGGCTCTACGCGCTGGGCAGGGGAGGGGCTGGCGGCTCTACGCGCTGGGGGGGGGAGGGGCTGGCGGCTCTACGCTCGAGGGGAGGAGGGGCCTTCTATGACACCCATATCAGGCCGCATGGACAGAGATCATCACTGCCTCTAGTCATGACCTGCGCAGTAGCTGGATGCGATGTTAACATAGAAACCAAGGAGCGTTCCCATCACTCCCAGACAGGAGTCAGGACTCCCCAGCAGTGACAGATCAGGCTGACAGGACACAGGGTGAGCGGAGCCGTCATGGAGGATAGCAGCAGCTGTATCCCGGCGCTGACCCCCGTCCTCTCACCTTCGCGCTGTCCAGCTCACTCAGCCGGGTCTCCTCCTCCGCTGCGCTCTCTCCAGAATCCTCACGCTCTTCCATCTTTGTGTATGACAGAAACGCGCATGCGCTCCATCCAGCCTTGTGACCGCAGGGCGCCTGCGCTCCACTTACTACGCAGGCGCCGCTGTAGATAAAATTACGCATGCGCGGAGTTCAATCACCACGGAAACGGCTTTTGTATTTCCACACCTTGCACGCCGCGCGCGTCTGCACACCACGTGATCGAGAGCGCCTGCGCCGTGAGAGAAACCCGTCCTGTCAGCGCATAGAGGGCGCGAGAGGGAACGTGTAGCAGGAAGAAGAGAGGCAGAATATAGAGACTACAGAGCACAGGTGGTCACTATGGAGCACAGAGGGGACTACAGAGCACAGGGGACACTACAGAGCACAGGGGGGGACTACAGAGCACAGAGGGGACACCACAGAGAACAGGGGAGCCGCTACAGAGCCCAGAGAGGATTACAGAGGGGACACTACAGAGCACAGAGGGGACACTACAGAGCACAGAGGGGACACTACAGAGCACAGAGGGGACGCTACAGAGCACAGAGGGGACACTACAGAGCACAGAGGGGACGCTACAGAGCACAGAGGGGACACTACAGAGCACAGAGGGGACGCTACAGAGCACAGAGGGGCCGCTACAGAGCACAGAGGGGAGACTACAGAGCACAGAGGGGACACTACAGAGCACAGGAGCCAATACAGAGCACAGAGGGGACACTACAGAGCACAGAGGGGACACTACAGAGCACAGAGGGGACTACAGAGCACAGAGGGGACTACAGAGCACAGAGGGGACTACAGAGCACAGAGGGGACGCTACAGAGCACAGAGGGGACACTACAGAGCACAGAGGGGACGCTACAGAGCACAGGGGGGACGCTACAGAGCACAGAGGGGACACTACAGAGCACAGAGGGGACACTACAGAGCACAGAGGGGGACGCTACAGAGCACAGAGGGGGGACACTACAGAGCACAGGGGGGACACTACAGAGCACAGGGGGGACACTACAGAGCACAGAGGGGACTACAAAGCACAGGGGTTGCTACAGAGCACAGAGGGGAGACTACAGAGCACAGGGGACACTACAGAGCACAGAGGGGGCTACAGAGCACAGAGGGGACACTACAGAGCACAGAGGGGACTACAGAGCACAGGGGTTGCTACAGAGCACAGAGGGGACACTACAGAGCACAGGGGACACTACAGAGCACAGAGGGGGGACTACAGAGCACAGAGGGGACACTACAGAGCACAGGGGAGACACTACAGAGCACAGAGGGGACACTACAGAGCACGACACTACAGAGCACAGAGGGGGGACTACAGAGCACAGGGGTTGCTACAGAGCACAGAGGAGACGCTACAGAGCACGGAGGGGACGCTACAGAGCACGGAGGGGACGCTACAGAGCACAGGGGGGGACACTACAGAGCACAGAGGGGGGACTGCAGAGCACAGAGGGGACACTACAGAGCACAGAGGGGGGACTACAGAGCACAGGAGGCACTACAGAGCACGGGGGCCATTACAGAGCACAGAGGAGCCACTACAGAGCACAGGAGCCACTACAGAGCACAGGGGGGACACTACAGAGTGCAGAGGGGACACTACAGAGCCCAGAGGGGCCCGCTGCAGAGCACAGGGGGGGACACTACAGAGCACAGAGGGGTTGCTACAGAGCACAGAGGGGACACTACAGAGCACAGAGGGGACACTACAGAGCACAGCGGGGCCACTACAGAGCACAGGGGGGCCCATACAGAGCACAGGGGGGACAATACAGAGCACAGAGGGGCGCCTACAGAGCACAGATGGGAGACTACAGAGCACTGGGGTTACACTACAGAGCCCAGAGGGGACGCTACAGAGCACAGAGGTGCCAATACAGAGCACAGAGGGGAGACTACAGAGCACAGAGGGGCCGCTACAGAGCACAGAGGGGCCCGCTACAGAGCACAGAGGGGCCCGCTACAGAGCACAGAGGGGCCCGCTACAGAGCACAGAGGGGCCCGCTACAGAGCACAGAGGGGCCCGCTACAGAGCACAGGGGGGCCCGCTACAGAGCACAGGGGGGCCCGCTACAGAGCACAGGGGGGCCGCTGCAGAGCACAGAGGTCAATACATAGCACAGAGGGGAGACTACAGAGCCCAGAGGGGACGCTACAGAGCCCAGAGGGGACGCTACAGAGCACAGAGGAGACACTACAGAGCACAGAGGTCACTACAGAGCACAGAGGAGACTACAGAGCACAGAGGGGTCGCTACAGAGCACAGAGGGGCCGCTACAGAGCACAGAGGGGTGACACTACAGAGCACAGAGGGGAAACTACAGAGCACAGAGGGGCCACTACAGAGCACAGGGGGGACGCTACAGAGCACAGAGGGGTCGCTACAGAGCACAGAGGGGACACTACAGAGCACAGAGGGGCCCGCTACAGAGCACAGAGGGGTCACTACAGAGGACGCTACAGAGCACAGAAGGGATACTATAGCACACAGGAGGGGACTACAGAGGTTACTACAAAGCACTGGGGTTGCTACAGAACACAAGGGGAGGGGGGGGGGGAATACAGAGCACAGAGGCCACACATTCCTTACTTTCAGCCAGGGCAGATGTACAGGGCTGTGTTAAAGTTACACATACTGACCTATCAATGGTGTAGTTCTAAAAGTCGTATAGATAGAACTTTCGACCTCGCGAGACAACTCCGTATGCATCTCTGTGCAATGCACCCAGCAGTGCAGGGATTGCAGGCGGTGGCTCAGCAGGGATCGGAGCTAGCTCTGGCCCCCTGGATGCCGTGGCGCAATGTAATGATGTCATCGTGACACCTACGCCACTGTCTGTTCTCACTCTGTCACATCTTTGCCTGTTTGGGAATAGTAGCAAATCAGCTACAGCCACTTTGGTCACTCTTCCCATTAGTCCCTGACCACATTGGGGCTCACAATCTAAATTCCATAATAAAGCTGACCTCTCCGGCCCGGTCTGTTGTGGTAAATCCTTCTGTTTGCCACCAAATAACAAAGCCTGAGCCTCCTCTCTTATAACTCTGTGATTTGCCAACAAAAAAGCCTGAGTAGTCCACAGACAAAATATTTAAAAAATGTACAAAGCAAATTTAACCCCTTACACTGGACTTGGTCAGGAAGGTGTTCCCACAACTGGATTTATAGGTACAACTATATAAATAGTTAAAAGATTATAACTGAAAATGTTGGCCCTTTGAAAAGTAGTGAGGGAGGTATTGTAGAGAGCGATGAGGAAAAAGCAAACGTATTAAACATTTTTTTCTCCATGGTATTTACTAAGCAAAATGACCTTCCTGTTGATGAGCAGAGGGATGAGGTAAACTCCACCTCAAATGTTTCTTGTTTGACCCAGGAAGAAGTGAAGCTCTGCCTTGAGAAGATTAAAATAGACAAATCACCAGGTCCTGATGGTATACACCTCTGCATCCTAAGGGAGTTAAGTAATGTGATAGATAGGCCCATATTCTTAATATTTATGGACTGTATAATAACGGGGTATGTCTCAAAGGATTGGCGCATAGCAAATGATGTGCCAATATTCAAAAAGTGATCCTGGAAACTATAGACCGGTAAGTTTAACATCTGTTGTAGGTAAAATGTTTGAAGGTTTTCTAAGATCCTGGAGAATCTCACTGAAAATAAATGTATAACACTGTTCCAGCGGATCTTATCAGCTTCTATGAGGAGGTTAGTTCTAGACTGGATAAGGGTGAGGCATTGGATGTCATATATCTAGATTTTTCTAAAGCGTTTGATACGGTGCCACATAAAAGGTTGGTAAGTAAAATAAGAAAGCTTGGACTGGGGGAAAATGCATGCAAGTGGGTAAGCAACTGGCTGAGTGATAGGAAACAAAGGGTGTTGATTAATGGTACATACTCAGATTGGATCCCTGCTACTAGTGGGGACCACAGGAGTCAGTATTTGGTCCTATTCTCTTTAATATATTCATTAATGACCATACAGATGGATTGCACAGTAGAATATCTATCTTTGCCTATAACCCCATAAACCCACCTCCAACGATCACCCCATAGCCTCCCCCATCTTCATCCATTACCCCAGAGCCCACTCATCTCCACCTATGACACCATTCAAAGATTATACAGAAATTGGAACTTGTAGAGAAGTGCTAGAAAAGTGAGGTCTATGATGTTTGTGTGGTAAAATCTACAGGGACGAATCAGGGCCGGGAAAAGTCTTAATGGCGGTCTGGACACGATGGAGAAGAAAAGCGAACAATTCCAGTCATAGAAGATATTTTTTGTGAGTCCCTGGCTATAACTGCACTGTAATCACTTATATGTCTTCAGAGTATGTGCCCACTGGTATCTACCACTATATGGGCACTGTATGGGAGTAATATACAGTCTGCAGAGTCCATGTACAATGGTATCTACCACTATATGGAGGTTATATACAGCCTGCAGAGCGTGTGTACACAGGTATCTACCACTATATAGTCCCTGTATGGAGGTAATATACAGTCTGCAGAGCCTGTGTACACTGGTATCTACCACTATCCGGTCCCTGTATGGGGGTAATAATCAGTCTGCAGAGTTTGTGCACACTGGTGTCTACCACTATAGAGTCACTGTATGGAGGTAATATATAGTCTGCAGAGCCTGTGTACGCTGGTAACTACCCCTATACGGTCACTGTATGGGGGTAATATACAGTCTGCAGAGCCTGTGTACACTGGTGTTTACCACTATATGGTCACTGTATGGAGGTAATATACAGTCTGCAGAGCCAGTGTATACTGGTACATACCACTATATGGTCACTGAAAGGAGGTAATATACAGTCTGCAGAGCCTGTGTACACTGGTGATTACCACTATATGGTCACTCTATGGAGGTAATATACAGTCTGCAGAGCCCGTGTATACTGGTACCTACCACTATATTGTTACTGAAAGGAGGTTATATACAGTCTGCAGAGCCTGTGTACACTGATATCTACCACTATACGGTCACTGTATGGGAGTAATATACAGTCTGCAGAGCCTGGTACACTGGTATTTACCACTATATAGAGGTAATATACAGTCTGTAATTTAAATGAAATACGCCTTGAATCAAATGTTATAAAACATGTAAACATCAGGAAATAAATGGGAGATTTGCATGTAATACCACACTTTGATGTCAGCGTATGCATACCATTTTTCAATGATTTGGATACCGCAAAACACCCAACCACTCAAAGTGAACAAATACAACCACATGTAGATGTAGAACAAAGCTGTTCAATAAGAGAAAACAAAAGGTAAACTACCTATATGTCTCTCATGTAAGGCGAGCACAACTACATGAACCCACATCTTGGGAGGATAGATCTTGACTTTAAGAAAAAGAAGGAAGTAAAATGGATTGGAGCAGCTAAAACAGAAATAAGATCCATGGATAACTTAAAAGGGTTTTCTCAGTACAGGTTTTCGCAGGTATCTTGTGCTAGCTCTTTAGCTTACAGCCTCAAATCCAGGGGCGGTTCTCCCCTCCCAGTAGGCGTTCTTTCCTGCTCTTTCCAGAGTCGTCATCATTGTCATTCTGTATGAACAATGGGAGGGAGAGGATGTCACAGATCTGCAGACCGCCTGCACTGCTCAGTTCTCATGTCTGCAAAGCTTTCACCTCTCTCCCAGTCTCCAGTCCTTGGAACCAGAACACCTGTATTGGTGTAAACAGTTATAGCCTGAAATAATGAAACAAATGTGAGAAATGCACTCTGCTCCCCCATCTGTTATCAGGCATATAAGGCTGTGTTGTATGGGTGGGGGGGGGGGAGGGGAGAGTGAATCGAGCAGCTAGAGAAATTGAGTATTTGCCCAGATTCTTCACATAGAACTGTCACTGGGAGAGGAGCATAGAGAGCTCAGGCAGCCTCATAAAGCTCAGAGGGGAATGAAAGACAATGAGAACATCCATTTTCATACAGCTCAAAGGGGAGTGAGCACAGGTAGTGCATGACAGCCAATCACAGCAAAGGGGGCATGTGCCACACAAGGGGCATGTCCCGGCAAGAGCTGGGGTGTGGCCCCGACTCCAGGTTTCACATTTAGCTCTAGCTTCTCACAGATTAGCTAATATCTGCTATACTAAATGATTTTGGTAATACAAATCAATTGCAAAAGTGCTTATTTTTACTGTCCCCGTCATTACAGATATGATCTTTAAAGGGTACCTGTCACATAGTTTATGCCCCCCTTTCTGAGGACAGCACAAGCTAGTGACAGACATGCTGTTTCCAGTGCGATGTCCCTTACTCTGTAAGATGCTGTAGTTTTAGAGCATTTACCCCTCAAATCTTATTCATGAGCAGGTGTTAACCCCCGCCCACCAAAGGGTAGCCCCGCCCACTGACAGTTATTCACATGTTTTTACCTATTCAAAGTAATAGGTTTGTCAGTTGAGGTGGGCGGGGCTAGCCTCAGATAAGCAGGGTGTGTAAAAAATTAGTCTGACTCTTTTCTGGCTGAAAACTGCAGATTTAAGCATTAACTACAGTATCTTACAGAATAAGGGACACAGCGCTGGAAACAGCATGTCTGTCACTAGCTTGTTCTGTCCTCAGCAAGGGGGGCATCATCTATGTGACAGTTTCTCTTTAAGAACCTGGACTCAAATAGAATTGCTTATAGGAAGAAAAGCCATATAATGTAAATGGCTTGTCAAAGACAAATATAATACAAATGACAAAGTTGAATGATACAGAGGTTAGTAGTTTAAGGATATTTACAAAAATAAAGACTGGGAGAATCGCTTGTTGAGAAAGATCTGGGTGTTTTTGTAGATAATAGACTACAGAACAGCATGAAATGTCAATCAGCTGCCTCTAAGGCAAGCAAGATATTGGCGTGTATTAAAAGAGGCCTGGACTCTCGGGACAAGGATGTAATTTTACCACTGTATAAAGCATTGGACCGACCTCGCTTGGAATATGCTGTTTAATTCTGGTCTCCAGTTTATAGAAAGGATGTAATGGAGCTAGAGAGACTGCAAAAACGAGCAACCAAACTTATAAGGGGAATGGAGCGTCTTAGTTATGAGAATAGGTTAAAAGAATTGAACTTATTTCGTCTTGAGAAAAGACGGTTCCAGGGAGAAATGATTAATTTATATAAGTACAACCTCAATTCCAAAAAAGTTGGGACACTAAACAAATTGTGAAATGAGTGCAATGATATTATATTCAGAATGGAACACAAATCACAGATCAAAAGTTTAAACTGAGAGAATGTATCATTTTAAGTGAAAAAGATGTTGTTTCAAAATTTCATGGCGTCAACAAATCCCAAAAAAGTTGGGACCATGTCGTTTTTACCACTGTGTGGCATCCCCCCCCTTCTTCCAACAGTCAACAGAAGTCTGGGGACAGAGGAGACCAGTTTCTCTAGTTTAGAAATAGGAATGCTCTCCCATTCATGTCTAATACAGGCCTCGAACTGTTCAATTGTCTTGGGCCTTCTTTGTCACACCTTCCTCTTTATGATGCGCCAAATGTTCTCTATAGGTGAAAGCTCTGGACTGGAGGCGGCCATTTCGGTAACCAGATCCTTTTCCTACGTAGCCATGATGTTGTGATTGCTGCAAAACGTGGTCTGGCATTATCTTGTTGAAAAATGCAGGGTCTTCCCTGAAAAAGATGACATCTAGATGGGATCATATGTTGTTCTAGAACCTGAACATAGCTCTCTTGCAGACATGCAAGCTGCTCATGCCACAAGCACTCATGCAACCCCATACTATCAGTGATGCAGGGTTCTGAAAGGAGCGTTGATAACAACTTGGGTTGTCCTTGTCCTCTCTGGTCCGGATGACATGGCGTCCCACTGTTCCATAAAGAACTTCATATCGTGACTCATCTGACCACAGAACAGTTTTCCATTTTGCCACACTCCATTTTAAATGACCCCTGGCCTAGTGCAAACAGCTGGGCTTGTGGAGCTTGCTTAGAAATGGCTTCCTCTTTGCACTGTAGAGTTTCAGCTGGCAACGGCGGATGTGCGGTGGATTGTGTTCACTGACAATGCTTTCTGGAAGTATTCCTGAGCCCATTCTGTTATTTCCTTGACAGTGGCATACCTGTTTGAGGTGCAGGGACGTTTAAGGGCCCGGAGATCACGAGCATCCAGTAGAGTTTTATGACCTTGACCCTTACGCACAGTGATTGTTCCAGATTCTCTGAATCTTTGGATGATGTTATGTATGGTTGATGATGACAACTTTAAAGTCTTTGCTATTTTACACTGGGTAACACCATCCTGGTATTGCTGCACTATCTTGTTGTGCAACAATGGTGGAATTGGTGATCCTCTTACCATCTTGGCTTCTGAGAGACACTGACACTCTGAGTAGCTCTTTTTATACCCAATCATGTTATCAATTCACCTAATTAGTATTGATTGGTCTTCCAGCTGTTCGTTATATGCTCAATGTCATTTTTCCAGCCACTTATTGCTATGTGTCCCAACATTTTTTGGCACTTGTAGACACTGTGAAATTTTGAATCAACATATTTTTCCTTTAAAATGTTACATTTACTCAGATTAAACTTTTGATCTGTCATCTATTTTCTATTCTGAATAAAATATTAGATGTTGGCACCTCTACATCATTGCATTCAGTTTTTATTCACAATTTGTTTAGTGTTCCAATTTTTGGGGGAATTGAGGTTGTATATAAATGGTCCCTACAAAAAGTATGGGGACAAGCTATTTCATGTAAAACCCCCTCAAAAGACAAGAGGACATTCCCTTTGGCTGGAGAAAAAAGGATTCAGTCTCCAGAGAAGGAAAGCGTTCTTCACTATGAGAACTGTAAATCTGTTTAATTCAGGGCTGTGGAGTCGGCAAGCCAAAGCCCCACCTCCGACTCCTCAATTTCCCAAACCTCCGACTCCCTCATACACGGCGCATGTTTAAGTGATAACTTTACTGTAGTAAAATGGGAACATCAGGCTGGTTATCACCTTATGATACAATAATCAAGCTATTTAGGTAGAACAGACACTGACAAGCAAAATAGTAACTATGTTTTGATCTTTTGAACACTGGGTAGAGTTAAAGAAAAATCTGTATTTGTATCCAAGTCCAGTCTGCACCAACATTGGGAATGTGTAGAAGAGACCTGGGATCAGATTTTAGTCAAGATGTGCTTGAATCGGGATTGTTTGGGGATCCAACACTTCGTACATGTTGTAACGAAGTAGGGTGGGAATTGGGTCTAGTTGGGGTTTTTATTGTCAGCCATCCGATGTATCCCCTTGTAGCGAACTCACCTCTTTGTTTATATTATGGTGTCGTCATAGAGATTGTACCACGTCCCATTGGGAACTCTGTTCACCTTTGTCCTTCCATTTTTACCGTTACACAATGGCGAACAGCAAGATCTCATTATTAACATGGAATGTCCGGGGGCTAAATGACCGCATCAAGAGAGCGTTAGTTTTTAAATACTTGAAATCGCAAAAGTGTGACATAGTGTGTCTCCAAGAGACCCACATGATTCCCGATAAGCTACCGCTGCTGGGTCGACCATGGTTTGGGTGGGCATATCATTCAACTTTTACAAATTCTGACATGGGGGTTTCTATTCTCATCAGTCGGGCCGTACACTTTAGTATCACTAGAGCAATAATAGACACGGACGGCAGATATGTAGTTCTAATATGCCAACTATTTCACGCCCCTTTCATTATCATAGGTGTCTATGTCCCACCCCCTTATTCTTCCGTGATAGTTAGGGAACTTTTAGGGATTATAGCCACATACCCATCTTTGCCTAGTATTTGGTTGGGCGACTTCAACTGCACTTGGGATAAACATTTAGACAGAATGGTGCAAGATGGCTCCTCCCCAGTAAATCCTGGCCCCTCGCCCCTTCAATCACTTCTAACTGACTTTGACATTAGGGATGCATGGCGCACCTATCATCCAGTAACTCGTACATACTCCTGTTTTACCCCTCAATTTAATGCACTATCGCGTATAGACCTCATGCTGATACAAGCGTCTCTGCTCCCGACTGTCGCCTCAGTGAGGTACCTGGCCAGATCTATCTCAGACCATGCGCCTGGCTTGTTGACTCTCCAGCTGGACAACAGACCCCCTAGAAGCAAATGGCGGCTAAATCCGTTCTGGCTGACAATTCTCCCACCAGCGCCCTACTTTCTTGACAAGTGGCAGGCATATTTTAGGGAAAATTCGGGATCAGCGTCAGTTGGGATAACTTGGGATGCGTTTAAAGCAGTTGCTAGGGGAGTTATGACTACAGCAATTAATGACCTCAAAAAAGGGCTTGCGCACTAGGAGCTGCGGTTGGCCAGGGATGTCTCGGAGGCAGAATTGCGCTACACAAGAGACCCATCTAATGCCCACAGGGATGAGGGGTTGTGTAAAATCAGACTTTATCACACATGTTTGTACTCTAAGGCCCAGAAAAAGGCCTTCTTTAGCAAGCAATCTTATTTTGAACACGGGGAAAAATGTGGGAGGCTTTTGGCCTGTATGGCCCGAGGCTCCAATGTACCCCCTGTGATTCCCGAACTGGCTCTTCCAGACGGGACACGGACTCGGGACCCCCTGGCCATCCTCAACGCCTTCCGCACTTATTATCTGAATCTATACTCTTCTCATATAACGGCCACACCCTCAGAGATTAAATCATATTTGTCTGCCCTTGACCTTCCATCCCTGTCTCCAGAGGACAGAGCCCTTCTGGACAGCCCCCTTTCAGAGCAGGAGATAATAGACTCGATTCAGTCATTTCAACCCTCCAAGTCCCCAGGGAGTGATGGTCTCCCCATTGAATTTTACAGGGAATATGCTGCCATCCTTGCCCCACAGTTGCTGGAGGTTTATCAGTCTGCCCTTCAGGTTGGGTTTTTGCCTGTATCTATGCGAGAGGCAATAGTTGTTGTCCTTCCCAAACCCGGTAAGGACCCCCTGCACTGCGACTCCTACCGCCCGATTTCACTTCTTCAAACAGACATGAAGATATTAGCTAAATTACTCGCCAGACGATTAAATAAGGTTATCCTGTCTATAATACACCCTGACCAAACGGGCTTTATGCCTGGAAAGTCAACCGCCCTGAACTTGAGGCGCCTGTATACTAATTTGCAGGCGGTTCATGATGAGGTGGGATCCAGGATTGTGGTCTCTCTGGATGCGGCCAAGGCCTTCGATTCTGTTGAATGGTCATATTTGCTTCTTACCTTGGAGGGGTTTGGCTTTGGCCCAGCCTTTATAAATTGGGTGCAACTCTTGTACTCAGATCCTACCTCTAGGGTGACTGTTAATGGATGGGTCTCTGATCCCTTTCCCCTATGCAGGGGGACTAGGCAGGGTTGCCCCCTGTCCCCCCTGCTTTTTGCTTTGGCGGTGGAACCTCTGGCAATTAGAATTAGGGCCCATGCTGAGATCATAGGCCTAGCACGTCCTCCTATATGCGAAAAAATCAGTCTATATGCAGATGACACTCTACTATATTTGTCGGACCCGCGGGAGTCATTACATATTACCCTATTAGTTATTACAGAATTCGGCGCTCTTTCTGGGCTAACGATAAATTGGTCCAAATCTAATATTCTCCCGATAGACATCTCTGTCCCCGCAGAGAGCGCAGTCGCCTCCCCGCTGGCTTGGACATCCAGTATAACTTATCTAGGGCTGTGAGTATCCAGATCCGCTCAAGAGTTTGAAACCTTGAACCTTACCCCCCTTATTGCATATCTGCAAGCTAGGGTAAATAGCTGGGCCAAACTTAGGCTGTCCACTGCGGCCCGAATTAGTCTGGTAAAAATGGTCCTCCTGCCGAAAATCTTATATACTCTTCAACAGGCCCCAGTGTACTTACCTACCCGATTGTTGGATAGGATCAGAGGCATATTACTTTCCTTTGTGTGGCAGGGACGGCGACACCGTATAGCAGCCAGACATTTAACAGCCCCATGGGACGAGGGGGGAGCCGCATTCCCGGATATTCAAGCTTATTATTTAGCTAGTCAGATGTCTCATCTTGCCAGATGGGGTTCCAAGGAGGAGCTGCGGGTCCAAACACTAATCATTTCCCCTTTTAACCATAAATATCTCCACCCTTTTCACCTACTGTTTTGCGGCTTGGCGTGTTCTGGGGGCAATCTGGGTGATCATCCAATTCTACGGCAGGCGCTTCTTGTCTGGAGGAAGGTGCGTGCGCTATACTACACGGAGGGTTTTGATCAATACTCCCCACTTTGGTATAACAGAGCTTTACCGGGCCTGTTTAGTATGTCCCACGAACTGGGATGGAACTCTAGGGGTATCTGGCACTTATCCCAAATCTGCTCCACCTCGGGTATTAGACCATACCCAGAGTTGCAGGAGGAATTCAATTTACCGCCTTCGCAAATCTTCCCCTACCTGAGGATCAAGCATGCCATCACTTCCCAGTTTGGTCACTCCGCTATGACTCTTAATCAGTTCCCACTTTCGCGCATGCTTCTCTCTCCACCCTCTAAACATGTGGTATCCTGTTTCTATGCTCTTCTTTCACCCAAGGTCAGGGAGGGGGGTCTGGATGTTCTTCAACAAAGATGGGAGACCGACATGGGTCCTCTGACAGACGAGTCCTGGGATTTGTGTGTATCTTCACCTAGACATGTGTCCTCAAACTACAATGACAGATTGACGCAGCTGTATATTCTCCACAGGTCATATTATTCCACCTCTAGACTTAGTAAATTTCAAAATGGGTACGCAGACGAATGCCCAAAGTGCCACCTGAGTTCTGGCTCTTTTTTCCATCTCCTTTGGTCATGTCCCAAGGTACTGGGATTCTGGGCTCAGGTTGTCAGATTTCTAAATGATGCGATGGGATGCCCGGTTCCACTCACTCCTTTGGTCTGTCTATTCGGACCAGAACCCGAAAGTCTAGACTCGAGATACCGGCACTCATTTGTGGTGGAAGCGCTTTTCTTTGCTAGAAAGGCTGTTGCTAAATCCTGGTTGGCCTCTAGACCTCCCTCGATAGGGGAATGGAAAGGATTAATCAACAGCGCCCTACCGCACCAAAAATGGCTGTTTCGACACAGAAATTGCCCGAGCAAGTTTGACAAAATTTGGGGTGGTTGGATGAATGCCAATGGCACGTTGCAAGGTTTGTCGGCCTTGTCATTCAAAAGCCCCCCTCGCCCTTAGCACAGTTTAGTGGTTTAGTAATTTTTTTTTTTATCAAGAAATTTTTTATTGATTTTCCAAATATAAACATACTGGATTATCCACAGAAAGAAGTACAGATTATAATACTCTGTAAAGGTTGACATAAACAGGTGGGGTCTTAGAGATAACATATACAGATCATACATATGTTAACCATAGGCACCAAAACCCTCAATATTAAAGAGCAATAAGTAGAGTAATCGCTATCTCAACAGGAGAAAAGATATTCACCAGCAAAAGGACATACATAAACTAAAACATTGTGAACATGGGTTTACGTATATCATGTATAAAGCTATAGATCAAGACTGGAGCTTAACGATCCCTACCTGATGTATCAAGGATAAACCGTTTATTACCCCTACTACCTATCCCAACAACCGAAACTGCCCGGGGGAACTACCCGCTCTTGTTTGTAGTCTACCCAGCGACCCCGCCATGCTATTTGACCAGTACCATGTGGTATTCAGGAATGGGTTCATGATAAAGAAAATCTCAGAGACCGAGGAAAACGCCTCAATAAATATTTGCCAGTCTTCAAAAAATTTTCCCGCCTGAGTGTCTTTTTTGTCCAACACATTTAGCCTGTCTATATTCATTTGAAGTTTAAGAGCTTGAATCACCCTAGTTAGTGACGGGGTCCTAGGCTCCAGCCACGAGCCCAACAGGCACCGTTTGGCCGCCAATAACGCGACATGCAGTACTTTATTGCATTGAGAAGCTCTTCTGCTAGTTGAAAGGTTATGGAATAGTAGCGTCTTGGGGTCTAGGGGTAACGAGGTCCCAAGTTTAGAATTTAATTCACGAATAAGATTAGACCAGAAGTTCCTAACTGCAGGGCAACTCCATAACCCGTGAGCTAGGTTAGTCAGAGACTCAGAGCATTTGGGACATGACGTTAATCGGTCTGGAAAGGACGGGTGTGGAGGGATATTAAAGCCGAAGATAGCTCGATGGGCCACTCGGAAGTATGTGTCCCTCCAAGCCTCATCTATTATCATTTTCCTGACTCTCGACCAGCCCTCAAGAACAGCCCCTGCGATATCCATATCAGGGAAATCGCGTTCCCAACCCTGAAAAACCTTGTCCGCCATAACTTCATCTTTGGGCCTACGCAGCCTGCATAGAGGTGGACAGGGAGTGAGAGGAGCCCGGGGGCCCCACTAGATTATAAAATTTGGGTTTGGGGCTTGATAAGATCGCAACAGATTTGACTTTAGGCCTTAACAAAGCTAATGACTTGTTTGTACCAAATAGGGATTTTTTGTCTATACCATATAAATTTTGCAGCTCTCAAAATGAATGCAGCGCTGCTCCCTGCAGTTAAAGAGATGGCAAAATTAATTATTAGTCCCTGTTCTCCCCACTGTGCTAGGTAGCCTTTCTCTTGGCCTGGACAAAGCTGGATGACCCCTCCAGGCTAGGAATTTACTAACTTGAAAGGGGAGGCCGAACAATTTTCGGGCCGCTTTCCAGGCAGAGATGGTATCCCTGAGTATCACGCCCTGTTTAGCTATCGGGGGGAGAATCTTGTATGGCGTGTGTAACAGAGCATTTAAAGAATAAGGGGAAACCAAACTGGATTCTATGGCCGTATTAGAGAAAAATGATGAATTTTTCACCCAGTCCATTCCATGTCGAAGTAAAGCGGCCAAATTGTATATTCTAATATTAGGGAGGTTAGACCTCCCAGATCCTTTGGGGGAGGACCAATTTTTTAAAGGGCTATGCGCGGCGTTTAACTCTCCATATAAATTTCAGGAAAGCTAAATTTTAAACTTATTTAAACACACATTTCTGAGCAAAAGGGATGGTTTGCAAAAGGTATAGCAACCTGGAAAAAGCTAATAAATTTTAATGAGGTGGCAACGGGCCAACAGGGCAATGGCAGGACACCCATCTGGCCACCCTCTCCACAAATTTTTTTGGATTAACGGGGGGAAATTACAGAGTATACTGACTCTGGGGAACCCCTATGTTGATGCCTAGATATTTGATAGATTTCCTAGTGACCCCAACCTGAACATGACTGAGAGAGTGCTGTAAGGACTTAGACTTTCCTGGCGGGGATATATCTAGGATTTCGGATTTCTGGACATTTACTTTAAAGCCAGAGCATTGGCCAAAGGTCTTTAGACCATCGAGTATCAATGGGACATCCTTAACTGGAGAGGCACAAAAAAAAAGCAGATCATCTGAAAAAAAGAACTAACTTTAGTTTAAAGAGTTACCTATTTAACCCCTTTAAAGTCTGACCAAAGGCCTGAAAATAGCGTGATATTGGTTCTATAGCCAGGTTGAACAGCAAGGGTGAAAGAGGCCCCCCTGCCTAGTGCCCCTCCACAGAGGGAAGGAGTCAGACAGAAAGCCCGGTACAACCATCCTTGCCGTGGGGTTAGTGTAAGGGAGGAGATGTATTGACGGAAGGGGGCCCCCAATCCCGTTCGAATAAAAACTTTATCTAACCAAGCCCAGCTGACATTATCAAATGCTTTTTTTCAGCATCAATTGAGAATATAGCTGGGGATTGGTGGTTTTGGGGATTGACTTTAACATCGTCTAACACCATCAAAACCTTGCGGACATTGGACACTGCCGACCTGTTCTGTACAAATCCCACTTGGGGGCTAGAAATTAATTTGGGTAATATGGAGGCAAGCCGATGGGCCAAAATTTTTTAGAGAAAATTTTTCAAATCCACGTTGATGAGGAGATGGGGCGAAAAAGCAGAGGGATCCCGTGAGATCCTTCCCCGGCTTAGGCAGCACCCGTATGTGGGCCTCATTCATACGAGGAGGGATGCCTGCACCCGAAAGGAATGAGTTATACAACGACACCAAGGTGGGAGAGACCTCAGGGAGGAGTATTTTATAGAACTCAGATCCGTACCCATCTGGTCCTGGAGCTTTTTGGTTGGGCAGCTTGCGTATTGTAAGGGCAACTATCTCTTCGGTAATGGGTGCCTCTAGGAAATTTTTGTCGTCCTGGGACAGTTTTGGCAAGGATAGCTTCCCCAGCAGTCCGTCTGACTCCCCCCCATCGGATTCTGACGGGCGATACAGTTCAGAATAGTACTCTCTGAAGATCTGAGTGATTCCCTCGCCATCATGTTTGAGAATCCCTGACTTGTTTTTGATCGCATGGATGGTGTTGCAAGGTCTCAAGCCCTTGGCCAGATGGGCCAGGAGCTTACCCGGTTTGTTCCCAAATCTAGAGAGACGGGCGTCAGCTAGAGATTTACGAGATTTTTCTCTCTGTTGAAGCCAGTGTTCGTATTCACTCTTTGCTCTGCTCCAGGATTCCCAATTCTGTCTAGACTGACAAGATTTAAAGGAAGAGTAGGAGGACCTAAGCTTGAGAGAGAGTTCATCTATTTTGGATGTTATCAATTTTTTCCTGGAGGCAATATAAGAAATGATTCTGCCCCTCAAGACCACCTTAGCCGTTTCCCACAACAAATGAGGGGTATCAGCATGGACTTCATTGTCCCTATAGAATTCACTCCACCATATTTTTAAGAGGTTACCAAAGTCCTCGTTTTCATATAGGAATGAAGGGAAACGCCAGATGTGCTCCCTTCCTCTTGGGGTAAAATCATAAATTTCTAAAGATATAGGTGAATGATCTGAGATGATCAGATCTTCGATATCAGCTGAACTAACCCTTGAGGCTAAAGCTGGGGAAATCAGCAGGTAGTCAATACGAGACCACGACTGGTGAGTGGGGGAGAAAAAAGAGTACTCCTGCCCTCTGGGGGGAGAGACCCCCAAAATTCAATTTAAAGGGGGTGGAGTTTAAGAAGCTGCGCAGGGTATTGTCCCTGTGTGCCGCGGGATGGGATCTATCCTCACAAGCCATGGACTCGTGTTTTAGGTCTCCTCCTATAACTTTAAGGGGGGGTGGGTCAGCTAGAAAATTTTTACTGCAAGTTCCTCAAAAAAAGACCTTATTGTCTCCATTAGGACCGTATACATTACAGATAGCCAGTTGGGCACTCGGCAGGGACAGCAGTAGTCTGATGTATCTCCCGTCTGAGTCGGACGTTTCTTCCATCAGCTGGTGTTTAAAATTTCTATGAATGAGTATCATGACCCCGCCCTTTCTCTCTACCGCTGGGGACCCAAAAACATGACCCACCCACTGTTTTTTCAATCTGAAAAAGTCCTCTCTACCTAAGTGGGTTTCCTGGAGCAGGACAATGTCAACATGTAGTTTTCTCAAATGACGCAGAATCATAGCTCTCTTTTCGGGCGATCTAAGGCCCTTGACATTCCAAGATATGACCTTAACCATCTTGGCGAAAATATCTGGTATACCAACTAGGTACAAACACGATCATTGTATGCATCATGTGGGGCAGTAATCGGGGGGGAAGGACCATCAGCTCCAGATAGTGAATGGCGTAGGCATTACCCAGAACAACATAAAAAAGCATAAAACACCCAACCCTCAATAGAACCAGGGCCCATTTCGGGGCACAAGAAAGAGAAGCCGTACTTCCCCAAAAACACCTCAGGAGGGAAAAGGGGAACAGCTCACCAGATCCCCGTCATGGTGCTGGGGGACTTCACTTCTTCCCAACATTATGGGGACAACAACTATACTCAGATCAGCTCCACGAGGGGGAGCGCCTGCAACCTAACAGTAAAGTTTACGACATTTTGGAGATTATAGACAAAAATAGTAAATTTCACTTTCCTCCATAGGGGGGAAATCCCCAATAATTGCAGAAGTTCACGTGACTATGGCCGAGGCCGGGCGTTTGCGTTGCTCCTTCGGGCTAAAGTCCCGGTCGAAATGTCCTGTACAGGTGGGAGCCCAGGAGACTGAGAAAGGCTGGAGACAGACGAGACGGCCCGTGGGGATCGCTGAGGGGACCCATTTTTGGAATATCTCCCAGCTCTCTCCAGAAATTCCTGGGCGGTCTCAGGGGTTGAAAAGGAGGAAGAATTTCCATTTTTGTGGAAAATGCGTAAGGTCGCTGGATATAGTAAAGCAAACTTTTCCTGCCTCCTAAATAGTTTTCCCTGCAGATACTCGGAAATGCTCTGCGACGTTTTTTCAACCTCAGCAGAAAAGTCCCCGAAAATTTGCAGCTTAAGGCCTTGGAAATAAAAGACCGGAGCGTAGTGACTTGTATGATCTCAGAATTTCGGCTTTGTCTGCAAAATTTAAATATTTCACGATAGATTGCCTTGGTCTTGGTGTATTATCCCGATTGTCGCCTCTCCTTTGCGCCTCACTATTGGCGCCTCTCCAGTTAGGGCCCAGTCTATGGGCTCTCTCAACCCGGCAGCGCTTAGAGATACCAAGCAATTCTGGAAGTTCTTGCTCGCAAAACGTAGTCAGGGAGTGCTGTGAAACCGACTCAGGCAGGCCAAATATTCTAAGGTTGTTGCGCCTAGAGCGATTCTCTAGGTCGTCGATTTTGTCGGCCAATCGCTTGTTCTCTGATAACACCCCATTCAGTTGTGACCGCATGGCATCAGCGTCCATTTCCAAGGTCTGGACCCTAAATTCTAGTTCCTCCAGGCGATCGGCATGCACTCTTATTTCTCCTTTCACCTGCGCGAACATGTGAGCCACTGTTGCTGCTAGGGACTCTTGTAGGTCAGGACCAATTTGTCTCGCCACTTCTGTCGCAATCTTTTTATAATCATCATCTGGTCTGCTGGAGGTATCGGCAAGGTCTGCTTTGGCAGGAGTTTTAGATCTGCCCGACGGAGTAGATAAGGTTTCCCAATCAGAGCTCTGTTGCATAATGTCAGAGTCCCCTGTGGTAGCTGCCTGAGCTTTCTCCGATTTTGATAACTGCTTGGCGGCTTTTGATTTCCCCATTTTTAAGAGATAACGTTCCATAAAAGAGGTTCCTAGGACATGGATAATGCCCAAGTAGGGGAGGTGCCCCAGCGGACAGGGTTAACCAGAGACTTAATAATTAGAGCGCTACGCTGTGCAAGGTATCAGTGCAGCAGGACAGCTTCAGCTACAGAGGAGATAGCCGTTAGAAAGATCTTGATAGGAAGCCACAACAGCTAGCAATCATTCAATCAAAGTTCTAGGATTAGTAGCCTAAATTAAAGTGTGGGAGCTTGCCAATGCATAGACCCTTTTGTAGCAGGAAGGGATCTTGAGATGCAGGTGGCCACTGTAATAGTAGGGGGACAAAGGGGTTCGCCGCCCAGCTGCAAAGGTTTTCTCCCAAATGTGGGGGAGGTCAGGGAAAGCGTGAGATTGAGATCTTCTGAGGGGTTGAATATTCCTCTCACAGAGCCCCAGAAGCGAGGGGGTTAATGCCTCAGAGTGGATGCCAGGGCCTGAGGCTCAGGGGCTTAAGATGGCCGCCGACTCCTCTCCAGAGCTCAGCAGAGCTGAAACGCTGAAATGGCGCCTAAAGGGCCGTGGCGCCGCTGCAGGAGATATCCGCGGGGCTGCTGCGGGGCTGCTGCGGTGGTGGCCGGGAGCTCCGGGTACCTGTTTGCCGTGCTTCCGACTAGCTGCGGGGGAGCTATTTCCTGCCGCCGCGCCCGGGATCAGCCGCTCGTTCTCTCCGTTCCCCTCCACGCTACCTCCGATATGGAGAGATGGCGCTCCGGATCCGACCACCGGTGACTCCGTGCGTGCCCGGAACTCTGGTAGGTGCTCTGGTAGGTGCCTGCTTCCGAATGACGGGTATCTTTGCTGGTTTGTGGTCACGGCGCTCCGGAGCCTCTGCAGTCGCCTCACCACATGTCGGCGCCGGAACCGGAAGTCGTGGTTTAGTAATTTTAGCAACGCTCAACAGATCCCGTGAGAAATTCTCAGTGGTCCTTTGTGTAAGTTGTGGTCTCCCAACATTCGACTCCTCCATGCAGATGGTGCCAATTTAATGGCTGTTTACTCTTATATATTTCTCTATTGTGGTTTATTACACAGACGCACCGATAGAGATGATACCCATTATCTACTGTGATTTTCTTTTTATTTATTTTTTATTTTTTTATTAGTTGATGGCTGACTGTTAGCTCCTGCATGTTGCAGGGTTTGTAATGTTTGCTTTCTCCTGTATTGTTATCAGGGTTTTGCACTACTTTGATATACTTCTCATTACACTCTTGACAAATGTACACATGATTTACTGATGTCAATGCCACAGTATGTATATTTGCCATTTTGGTATTGTATATTTACATGCGGATGTATGATTTGTACTATGATCTTTTTTCTTTCTCTTCGTGTGCATATATACCTGACAATTTCTCTAAATAAAGTTTATTTGTTGATTAAAAAAAAAAAAAAAGATATGCTTGAATCTGATCCAGAGCCCAGAAGGATCCAGGCAGTATTGAAAACTAAAAGGTGGATTTCCCAAATACCAACAAAATAAAAATTAATTAATTTTTAGGAGCAAAACAGTAACAATGCAGTTACAGGAAAGAATCTGCAGAACTAAGAAGATGCTAAATACTTGCAAGTCAAATTTATATTATATATATATATTATAATATATATATATATATATATATATAATATATATATATATATATAATGACTGTATTTAAAATTACAGTAGCCTCATATCCCTCCTCCATGAATGTCATCAAATCGGGAGGTCCATTTACTCCGCTCAGTGGTAATCCGAGTATCCCTGCACCCTTGAGATCTGCTCTCTCCAACCTTGACTCAGAGAGAGGATTTCTGTTGATGGGGGATGTGTTCTTTGACTCCGCCTTTAAATCTTACTTCGATTTGATCCCAAACCCACTAGTGACATCCTTCTCCAGGCTAAACTTCTACCAATTACGTAGCTTCTGTTCTGCTCACAAAACGTTATTAGAACCTTGTAGGCCTACCACGACTTTTGAGTCTTGGTTCCTTCAAAATATGCATCATACACACGTGCTCTCAAAAATATACGGACTCATGACGGCTGTCATGACTCCTACCAAATTAACATACCAAGTGTCATGGGAGAGGGAGCTCTCCAGGGAGTTGCCGGAGGAGGATTGGAATAGGGCATTTTGTCTTGTCCATAAGACATCAGTTTCCTCTAGAATTCAAGAGCTGAACTATAAAATACTCTCTAGGTGGTACAGGGTTCCATCTCTGCTACACACTTTATATCCTGAAGTTCCAGACACATGCTGGCGCTGCCAAGCGGAGACTGGTACAATGCTGCACATTTGGTGGAAGTGCCCCTCCCTGCAGCCATTCTGGCTCCAAGTCATTAGGATTATTCAAATGATCTGTGGAGAAAGGCTGGAGAATGACCCAGCCGCTCTGCTCCTTTTCGCCCTTAAGCACCCCTCCCATCACCTTAGGTACCACCTGATGACAAGGCTGTCATCCCCCGTCTGTGGCGCTCTACAGTGAGCCCATCTGTCACGGAGTGGTTCAAGGAAATTCACTCCACTTATAGGATGGAGGAATTGAGATGTGATTCGGCTGGAGACAGTAGAAAATTCATGGATACCTGGGGTGATTGGATCACGTTCTGCAGCTCAGACGCCTTCAGAACAATTAATTAAAAAACTCCCCTGCGACCTCTCTTGCTCTCCATATCTCCATGTATCAGGGCAATGGACTCCCTATGTCGACTGGCACCTCTCCCCTCTCCCGGTTGCTGTGTGTTCTCTTATTATTTTTCTAACTCTTTGCTGTTTATTTCGGCTGTAGCTGACAACGATTCGTTTAAGTCTCAGTGACTGTCTTGGTTGTGTCCCTTTACTAGTTAGGCATGACCTTGATGAGCCTTCGCAACTTACCTGCACTGACTTTTCTAATACTGAGATGTTAACAAAAATCACTTGTATTACTGTGTTCTTTTATTTGTTAAACAAAGTTTTCCTTAAACACGAAAAAATAAAAAATAAAAAAATTGCAGTACTGATCGTCAGAACTGCCACGCCACATTCTGTTCTGTTACTGTAATGTGAATACTGCTGATTTCATTGGAATACTGTTATGATTATATATCACTGTTGTACTCCATCTTGATTTTCATCACCATATGTCACCTTTTGCATGTTTACATGTTAAAGCTTTAATAAAACTTTGAATACGAAAAATTACAGTAGCCTCATGTACAAAGCTGTAGTGGATGGAGAGATATGGAGCCTGAAAGTCACAAGTTGAAAACATTGTTACCATCTTGCTTTTCAGTGTAAAATATATGACTTTAGAACACAAAAAAATTGTAAAGGGGGGGCGTGGCTTGACATGGCCATGTGAGGAAGCAGCCTTGAGAGCTCCTCCACATTCTCTGGCACATTCTCTCGACCACCCCAAACCCGAATCAGGGGGTTATTGGACAGTATTTCGGGCGTTATACCGCCCTGATGCCGCAGGTTGACTCCCGCAGTGAGGCCTCCCAAAATGGCGTCCCGACTAGCACAGCGCCTCTCCCTATGCAACTGTTGTCCTTGCAGCCTGCCTTACCTGCAACTCGCTCCGGTCGTCACAAAGGGGAATCCGGAGTCTCCGCTGCTGAGCCGGCGTCAGCTGGTCACGTCGCAATCCCTGCAGGGAGAGCGGCGCTTCAGGCTCCACTACCGGCACCCGCAGCACAACCACAGATGGCGCGCAAGACGGGTGAGCACACCGCAAGCCCGGGACGTGAGGCGACTTCCCCCTCTGCATCAGCATGGACTCAGCGGGCGCCTCTGACCGGCGCACACCACTCGGCGCCGCCGCGCCCGAAAGGCAGCATGGACGGACCGGGACATGAGCTTCATCCCTCCGCACCGCTTGGACCGCAGCAGGAGCCTGTGCAGGGAGCAAGCAGCATTTCTCCGTCACTGACACAGGCCGGTACAGCCGCGCTTGGAAACGCTGCGCCTTCTCCCTCCGCTCCATCTGGGACGCAGCCGGAGCCTCTGATGGGCGCACACTGCGCCTCTTTGCCGCACCCACAGGACAACACAGCCTTGCCGAGACATGCTGCGCCTTCCCCCTCCGCTCCGTCGGGATCGCAGCAGGGGCCTCTGACGGGCGCACACCATACAGCGCTGCTGCAGCTACAGAGCCACGCAGCGGGACCGGGCGCGGGTGCTGTGCCCTCTGTGGACTTCCCTGCGCCGGCATTTACAGTACCAGCGCCGGGTTCAGAAGGACAGATGGCCGCTCCAGCAGACGTCGAGGACCACAGGAGGACCAGTTGAAGGTCAGTCCTCCGGGGCACTTGGGCTCTCCTCCCCTGGGCTACCTGTGAGGGGAGACGGACAGGGGCCTGCTGATATGTCCCAGACCCAGGGGGTCCTGCCTGTGGACTTGAGGGGCACGTTTCCACCCCACAAACCCCCACCTCTGACATGGGACCACGATCTCCCGACATAGACCCCTCTTCTGCTGCTATCCAGAGGGGGGATCTGGATAGGGCTGGCACTCATGTGGTGCCCTTGAAGGGGGCCTCAGCGGGATCCCCCCACAGCCAGCCCAGAATGTTGCCACCAACACCACCAATGAATGCTAGAGGTTCTATATCCTCAGGACTGTGTCCCATGAACCCAGCACTCCTGGTAGAGGCAGGACCTTCCTCCTGGGCTGCAGCCTCACCAACTAGTTGCGGTGTTTCATCCGACTCTCCCAGAGTCATGGGGACTGTACACTCGCCCTCATGGTCCACAGGGTCCTCTTGGCCCACTATGCCTGACAACAGGCCCCAGTCAGCTATCCAGGTCTCTCAGCCTTGGTCCGCTCAGGGACCTCTGCACTCCATCTCTGGCTCCCCAGCTTCTCTCAGTAATGTCAGCAATCATAACCTGTCTCAGGACTTGAACTCTCGTAATACCCTAAATAGCTCATTGCCAGCCTTCAGCCCCCAAGACAGGGATTCGGTCAGGGGTTCCCCCGGAGAGGTTGCGGCCTATGGTTCACCCCCGTTGTCTGCAAGGCCTTCGTCCCCAGTAGGTGGCAATCTTGTCATGTTTGCTGAGCTTCACAGTCTAATCCAAACTCTGCCTACACGACAGGACATTTCTGCCATGGCCTCACGGTTGCTTGAGGAGCACAGAAAGGAGCTTAACAACTTACGCATGGATCTTTCAACAACCTCGACCAGGGTGGACACCCTGCAGCAAACTCAGGACTCCACCTCTTCTTCCTTAATAACCCTGCAAGAAGTGGTTCAGCATCACTCAGCCCAGTTGTTCCACTTGCAGCAGCACTTAGATGACGTGGAGAATAGGGGCCGTAGGAATAATCTCAGGATCCGTGGTCTTCCGGAATCAGTGGCGGCTTCAGACCTTTATTCAACTAATTCTACCATCTTTAACGACATATTAGAGCGGCCCCCAACCACATTTATCGAGCTGGACAGAGTCCATAGGGCCCTCCGTCCCGCCACCAACGATCCCCAACGTCCCAGAGATGTCGTCTGCCGGGTACATTTCTTCATTCTTAAAGAGGACATACTGCAGCGCCTTCGCAGGGGGCGAACTCCTGTCTACAATGGTCAAACCCTGCATATCTATCCGGACTTGTCGCGTCACACCCTGGCGCAGCGGGCCATGTTGAAACCTGTGCTCAATGTTCTTAGGGAAAGGAATATCACGAATAGATGGGGGTTTCCGTTCGCTCTTATTGTTCGTCACGAGGGCCAAACCTACACTTTGCGTACCCCAGAGGACCTATACTGTATAGCATCTATACTGTATTTCCATATCTTTTAGGAGTTGTTTTTGTAACATGCCTGTTTTCTACGCTACCCCAATAGGTTTGGGAGCCCCCCAGCGCCAATTGATTGCTTGCGGTACTCCCTGGTTAGTAATATGTTGTTTAGCATGGTTGGCAGAGTCCCCCCTCCTGCCTCAGGTTCAGTTCATTTGTGCTGTACTGTTTCTGTTGTGTTTTGTCTCCCTTCCTCTTGTGTTTCCCGTCCTTCCCTTGTGGCTCGGTGTCCCCCGGGACTTGGTTGTATCATCATCTTTCTTGAACAACTTTAAATGGGGGATCTTCAAATAGCTTCACTCAATGCCAAGGGTCTTAACAACCCGATCAAGCGTGCTCAGATACTTTACCACTAAAAACTAAGTGAAACATCAAGGTATATAGGACTATTGGAAATGCATTACTGCTAAGGAAAATATGAAAAACCTGGACTCTTATTTACAGTTTTTGATCAAAGATTGTATTAAGCTCACCTCCCAATAACGTCAAGGGATCCCAGCACAGGTAGTCCCTAACCACTAACATGTTACCTCATTTGGGAGTCCGTTCAACTACAACTTCTTAGGAGGATGGGAACTTGCAATTGAACTATCCTGCACTGTTTAAAAGAGGCGGCAGAGTGAAAGCAAGCCAATGAGATTGCCATTTTTCAAATAGACTACAAAACTTAATTAGGCTGTGCACATCTAAAATATATTTAGAAAAACGAAAACATAGGTGCACACTGAAAAGGCAATCATACATCCAATACAAATATCAGTGGCACACTAAAAAATAAGTGAAACATCAAGGATATAGGAATATTGGAAATGCATTACTGCTAAGGAAAATATGAAAAACCTGGGACTCTTAGTTTACAGTTTTTGATCAAAGTTGAGTTAATACAATCTTGATCAAAAACTGTAAACTAAGAGTCCCAGGTTTTTCATATTTTCCTTAGCAGTAATGCATTTCCAAATATTCCTATATAACCTTGATGTTTCACTTAGTTTTTAGTGTGCCACTGATTTTTTTATTGGGATTATGTTTTGCCTTTTCAGTGTGCATTTATGTTACTTTTTTTCAAAATATTTTTTAGTTGCACACCTAATTAAGTTTTGTAATACTTTACCACTTTCCCCGCAAGAAACACAGATTTTGTTTTTTTCGGAAACCCCTTTTCGTCGGACAAACTCACTATCAAAAATAGAACTACACCCTTTGTTTTTTCCCAATTTTACCCTTACGCAAAAAAAAGGATTGCAATAGCTTCCACAATCCCCCCCATCAGGTCGTGAACTGTGTCATTGATGGGGGCAGATATCTAATTCTGACTCTCCCCCCTTTAAAGGACATTTTTCACGATATGAAGTATACTCCAATCGGGGGGCGGGTTTCCTTTCTTTAAAAATCCGGACATTTGCTTTCCCCAAGCCACATTACTTTTTGTGGGATTTCAATCTTACTCTAGACCCCCCTCCGGGATAACCTTCAGTTTTTCCCCTAGCCTATTCCCATCAAAAGGTCAAAACCCTTTCCTCCGTTTTCCTTTGTGAGGGGTGGGGGGATGCAACACCCCCGGGACAAGAATTATACTTTTTCTCCCCCCCCCACAATACATATCGGTTTGATTGTCCTTTCGCACACTCCCTTTTCTGAGACCCATCGTTTGGTAGTGTTCTATGGTCCGACACCACCGTTTTCCTTCCTTTCATTTACCCCCTCATCATGCAACCAAATCCTGCGGCTGAATAATCTTTATAGCGATCGTCTGGGGGGGACTTGCACGGACCTTTGAACACTTTTTCCCTAAACCCATAACTGACCCCACACCACCCCATAAAGGGGGGAACCCTTGAAATTGTGCAAAGGGGGCACCCTAACAAACAAAACGTTTAAAAAAGGCCCTTTGGCCACTATTGCCAGGCTCTACAAAGTGACCTCTCTGAATTGCTGCATAAGCGGGTCTTTCCGCCCCCTACTACGGGACCGGGGAGGCAAGATTGGAATTTGGAATAAGTAGGGGAAAAAGAGGGGATTTTTTCTAGCAAAACCCCGGGACCAAAACACCCCTTCTTTCCCAATTTAGTCTCTTTCAGCACCAGGGGGACACACGACTGGGGAGATAGCAAAGGATTCCAAGCCTTCACTCCAAACTCCCACCTCCCCCCCTGCCCCCTTTCCCGGGTTTCGCACGTAACCGAGGCCACCCGAAACCTTTCAAACTCAACCCACAGAACCCTTTCTGAAAGGAGGACCCGTTCTCGAGTAAGCGGCTCGGTATTAAACCTCCGGGGGGAAACCCCGCCAAGCCCCACGGGTCATTTTTTTTAATCCTTACACCTTTCCCTCATTTCCGGTTATGCTTCAAACCTACAACCATCTCCTCATCGGGGGCTTTTTCACCAATTCTACCCGGGCCACATCCTGTAATTTTAACTTGTAAAGATCCCCAGGAGGTTTGGGGGTTTTCGCCCCCTACTCTTCTAAATTTGACCCAAAAACTACGCCAAACTCTTTGCTAACCCTAAATCTCTTTTCCTTCATTGATCCCCCCTGATCAGTTTGGTTTTTTGCCGGAGGGGGGCACGGGATAAAACTTTTTAAAAACCCCAAACTGAAAAATATGATTCCCGGAGGATTTCCCCTTATGGTCCGTCATTGGAGCAAAAAGGCTTTGAAAAAGGGCACTTGGGGCTTTGGGCCCCTACCTAAGTCATGTGGGTTAGCCCCCTTTTTTTTTGCTAATTTGGGCCCCTAACAACCTCAGCAGAATTTAAAATAAACGATCCCTGTCAGATCTTTGAGATTCGGAATGGCACCAACAGGGATTCCGCTATCGCCGTTTTTATTATCTCATGGGGCATTTTATGGGGGCCTATTCGATCAACCCACATCAGGGATCAAATAGGGAACACGATTTAAATTTCCCATTTGCGGACGCTCCTTTTTACTTTCAACCCCCCATACTTCACTTCCCTCTCATTCGATTAGCCCCCTTTTCTCAAGGTCTAATTTCAAATCAATTTTCCCAAATCTACTTTGGGGGTTTCTTGACAAGGCGGTTGTGGACTCCCTTAAATAACTTCCTTTTTTTTTGGGCCCCCAACGGGGTTTCCTTTTTGGGGAAACAGATCCCGGGTTTATCTTTCCCCTTTTTTGAAGCCCAAATTTTTCCCCTCCTTATAAAATCTCGTCTTTACAAAAAAATTTGGGGGCGAGAATTTTTCCTGTTCGCAGGAAACAATTTGTAAATTCCGTCCTCCCAAGCTGCTCTATTTATTCCAAACCATACCCTTACTATGCCCACGTTTGGGTTAGATTGCAAGATGCTTTAAAAGAATCATTTGGTCCACTCGTCGTCCAAATTTGAGGGAACCCCTTCCCCGTCCCCAAAAGGGTGGGGTGGGTTTGCCTGACTGCAGACTTTATTACCTGGCAGCTTCTTACATTAGATTTTTAGATCTCATTCATGTCTCACCAAACAAGCTCTGGGTGTATATACCGTGTTTCCCCGATAGTAAGACACCCCCGATAGTAAGACGTAGCGGGGGTGTCGGGAGGTCGCCTAATGTAAGACGTACCCCGAATGTAAGACGTAGTCTGCGCTCGGGCGCTGCGATGGCCCGGGCGCAGACAGGGCTTCAGCTATATGCGGCTCCTCAGGGAGCGCATATAGCTGAATGCCGAGTACAGCGCACAGTGTCCGGGCGCTGCGCTGGCCCGGGCACTGTCCGCGATTCCCTTTCCCACCTATATGCGACTCCTCCGGAGCGCATATAAGTGAAGGGATACCACTGCGGGGCACAAAAGCGAGCGCCCGTGCTCCGCAGTGGCCTCCGGGGCGGCCGCAGACTGGCGGCTGTCCGGAGCTCCCCGGCACAAGGCACGTGTGTCATCACGCTGCGTGCGCGACCTGATGACGTCACTCCTGTGCCGAGAAGATGCAGGACGCGCCCGGAGACGGAGCAGCGGGGATTCAGGAAGTGATTTTTTTGTTTTTTTATTTTTATAATATTGCTACAGCCTGCCTTAACCGCCCCACGCTGCCTATACCGCCCTACAGCTCCCCCCCCCTCCTGCCTACACGGCCTATACCTGCCTACGTTTCCTATCCTGCCTTATACCTGCCATATACCTGCTACAGTTGCCTATACCTGCCTTATAACCTGCCTAAGCTGCCTAAATTGCCCTATAAAACCCTTTTTACAGCGCCTATACCTACCCTATACCTGCCTTATACCTGCCTACAGCTGCCTTATACCTGCCCTATACCTGCCTACAGCTGCCTATACCTGCCTTATACCTGCCTACAGCTGCCTATAATTGCCATATACCTTTCTACAGCTGCCTATACCTACCCTATACCTGCCTTATACCTGCCTACAGCTGCCTTATACCTGCCCTATACCTGCCTACAGCTGCCTATACCTGCCTACAGCTACCTAGACCTGCCTACAGCTACCTATAGCTGCCTATACCTGCCTACAGCCTGCCATATACCTGCCTATGGGGCCATATACCTGCCTATAATCTGCTTATGGGGGACATATACCTGCCTATTACCTGCGTATGGGGCCATATACCTGCCAATATAGACATACCCCGAAAGTAAGACATAGTGGGACTTTTGGGGGTAAAAAGAAAGTAAGACGCTGTCTTACTTTCGGGGAAACACGGTAGCACAGGCAGTGAGCCCTTACTCCCTGATTTCCCTGCCTTGGGTTTCAAACTCTGCAGTCTCGGATCCAACCATCTTGTCATTCACCACGGCCCATACAATAGCTGTGGTACGACGACCCAAGTCCTCAGAAACCTTACTGGACCTGAAAGGTCCCCTTTACTCCCGATTATGGACAACCCTTTATTCCCCCCGGGGAAATCTAGCAACTCCTTTTTAGATAGGCTCAAAACCACACCCCTTTTTGTAAAAGATATCCACGACAGGGGACTTATCCGTCCACTAGCTGACCTACTAGGGGCCAGCCACACATTCCCTAAGTATCATTATGAATATGTCCAGCTTCAGCACTTCTTTGTCTCCTCGGTCAAGAAATTTGATTATAAAAGACCTTTGAATTCATTTGAGAAACTGTGTTTTCCAGCATGGGGACCCCTAGACTTTGCCTTTTCCCCTGATCTATCAATTCTTGCTCTTGCCAGAGGAGCTACCTCTCCCTTCCTACTGTAGAACTTGGGAACGGGAACTTCAGAAATCATTTCCGAAAGATCAATGGAACAAATGCTTCACTCATACGCACAAAGCATTTATCGCATGTAAGGCGCAGGAAACGAGTTATAAGATCTTGTCTCGTTGGTATAGGGTACCGGGCCCCCAAACTCCAAAAGGGGTTTCCCCAAATTTACCTCATGATATCTGTTGGAGATGTCATAAAGAGGTGGGAACTATGACTCATGTCTGGTGGGGATGTGGGGCTTTACAGGGCTTCTGGAAAACGGTTCTACAGGCCATTCAGGATTGTACGGGGGCCACCATCCAAAACACTCCAGAGGCCACGTTACTGTTTGCTCTACTTCTCTGTTGGGACATATAAAAAAATCATTGACAAGACACCTCCTTTAGGCAGCCAAAACAATAATCCCGCGTAGGTGGAAGCAACCTACTCCCCCTTCAGTATTAGAGTGGATTGAGGAAGTGGCCTCCACATATCGTATGGAAGAATTGATAGCACCCAGTCCTGAGGAAACAAAGAAGTTTTTAATGACATGGAATCCCTGGATTTCATATAAGGCCTCTTCTGAGTTCCAGGGGTTGGCAAGGGCGGCTTCATGAGGGAGAAGCTGGTACCCTGGCGTTGAAGCGGGGGGGGATCTAATGATTCCCCTTAACCCCCATTTCCTGCACCACAATGGATGTCACTGAATCCGGGATTTTGCTGAGTCACGCCCTATACCTTCTCTTTTCCCCTTTTGTACTGTTGTCTCTTTTGTCTTGGTTTTTTTTTTTTTACTTTCCTTTCCTGTAGGATAGATAGGGTCAACTCTCTCTACCTCACACAGTGGGAGCTGGCTTGGGAAAGACTCCCAGTTGGATTTTGTACACTGTATGCTTTCTTCTGTTTTTTTGACCAATGGTTTTTCTTTTTTTTCTTTATGTACATCCCAGGTACCACCTGGTCATCGTTTATAATGCCTAATCCATATGCTTATGGTACTTGTACTGTTTGTCTTGTTAAAATGAAAATGTTAATAAAACTTTAAATAAAAAAATTGTAAATATTCAATACACTGTAGGAACATTTATGGAGTCTCTGAATTTGTTCTGAGAAATAGTATTGCCTCCATCAGATCCTGCATACATGCCCTCACACCTGACCTCATTATTTCCAGGCTAGAGAACGGCCTCTCTACACTAACTTGGGTTGGGGGCGGTGACCACAGGGGCAACATCTCTAACAATGTTAGGATATAAAGGGATTGCCTCAGGCACAGTCCGTTTTGATGAATGGTTGAACTCTTCTATTTCTTTGAAAGCAAGTGAAAAATTTTGCTGAAATCTGTTTGCCTTGGGAGCGGAATCTTTTCCCCTGGGGCAGCATTTTTTCCTGCTCGATGTCATCAATTACACTCCTCATGTGATGAGGCTGAAGATATGGGAGCAGTAGCACTGGCCGGACCCAATTACTCTTGCTCTTTGCACTGCATTGAACTAACTGGGCCAAATTATTATATATTTTGGGAGTCGGTCCATTTTATGACGACTCCGACTCCTGCAAAATAGGCACCGACTCCACAGCCCTGATAGCCGCCCGAGGAGCTGGTCACAGCAGGAACAGGTGAGGGTTTCAAAAAAGACTTAGATAACTACCTGAAACTAAAGAATATTAATATGTATGCAGCCATGTAAAATTCTAGATCCAGTCTGATGGCAGCTCTGGGATCGGAAATGAAATCTTCCTTAGAACAGATTGGTTCTTGCCGTTTTGGTTTCAAAGCTTTCACCAGTGGGGGAAACTAGGCTTAAACTCATTATCTCCCTCCCTCCACCCATTTTGCCCACCCTTGGTTGAACTTTATGGACATATTTCCATATGTTTTCAACCATACTATGTAACTATATTTAGAGGAGTATAATGAAACCTTTGCTTTGGTGGTCAAACATGTTATAATCAGGACTCTAATCAGTCGCACCTGCCTAGAAAATGCGATTGAAAGTTTTAGATGTGAAAACTGTATGTTTGAGCAACCTCCAGGACTGACAGATAAAAAAACACCAAATTTGGTATGCAAAATACACAAAAGCATGTAAGGTCTCAAACAAGCTGCCAAAACATGGAATATCAGTCTGCAAAGAAGTAAAGCCGATCCTGGTCTATACACAAAGAAATTGACCAATAGATGGATCTTCATACTCATGTACGTTAAAGATATTTTAATTTGTTGTGAATAAAAAGGGAATGAGGCAGAAGTACTACAAGGGGGTGCCCGATAAGTCTTTGGCTTTACCAGAAAGAAACGAGATAGGAAAATGAAACTTTACCTTTTATTTCACACTCTCCCCTGTGTCAAACACAAATTCTTACATCGGTATTCCAAGTTCTCTAAGCCTTGCAAAAGGAGGATTTCGGTGGTGCCTCAAACCAGTCATCCGTAGCAGCCACGGCATCAGAAATGGTGTAAAATGTGGAACCTTGAGGTGTTTCTTCAGGTTTGGAAACAGATGATAGTTAGAGGGAGCTAGATCTGGTGATGTCAGGAATCTCCTGCTATACCATGGAACTTACTAACTGTATTTGCCCTTATGTTTGCCCTCATTCAAGATGGTGGATTGTGTCTCAGCTGGTTTCCATCTTGTTTTTTACTGTTCCTATATAAACTCCTCAAGCCTGTTGCTCACTGCTTGAGTATTGTGTTCTACCTCCTGCTCAGCTTACAGTTCTCTCGCCTAAGAACTTATCTTACAGTCTGTTCCTCTCCTCGCAGTTCACCCTGCAAACCCCGGGACACATGCTGGCCGCTCGTCAGTCTTCTACTACTCCTCGCCTTGGATCCCTGCCTACTTTCCTGCTTCTGGATCAACTCTCCAGTGCCTCCCTGTGTTTTGAGTCTTAGCCCCTGCCACTGGACTTCAGAAATACACACCAGTATCGTAACAGGTGAATAAGGTGGATGGTCAACCAGCTGGAAGTCTAGCTCCACCAGTTTTGCCTTGGTTGCTTCTGCAGTGTGAGCGGAGGAATTGTCTTGCAGGAACAAGATTCCTTTGAACAACGTGCTGCGCCTTTTGGCCTTCAGAGCTGCCTTCAATTGGTCCAAAAGTTCAATGCAATACCTTGCATTGATGATGGAACCATTTTGAAGGTAGTCCGCTAGCAGCACCCTCTCCTTATCCCAGAACACATACACTATCACCTTAGTGGCTGATTTTAGCACCCTGAACTTCTTTGGACGAGGAGCACCACTGTGCCTCCACCCTTTACTGCTCCTTGGTTTCAGGGTCTTACAAATAAATCCAGGTCTCATCCATAGTGATCAGTCGATTTGGGACGTTCTTATCAGTCCGGAAACGCTGACAAATGGACCGGGAAGTTTTCACTCAAATTCTTTTAGTTTCTGTTGTCAAGCATTTGTGGACCCACTTTGCAGAGAGCTTCTTCAAGCTCATGGATAATGACACAAACACATTCACGAGAAATCCCCATAATGTCTGCTATTCCTTTACCTAAAATTCACCATTTCTCCAGTATGAGTTTGTGCACAGCATCGACGATCTCTGGAACAACCACCACTCTCGGTCGTCCAGGACACTCCTCGTCATTGGTGCTGAAGTGGCCCGTTATAAATTTGGCAACCCAGTTCTTACCTGTAGAATATGAAGAGCATTGATCCCCCAATTTCTGCAACATATCACCATGAATATTTTTCATGGACTTTCCTTGAGAAGCAAGAATTTTATCACTCCTCTGCTCTCATTTGCTGTGAATATCGCCTTAGACTCCGCTATTTTGTTTTACCGCCTGCCTAGATCACTGTTGCCATAAGCTACAAACACAAAATTTTGAAAACATATATTAGACACATAAGGCTTTCATGTGATGTAATTTGTTGCCATAGAAACAAAAAAAAAACCACAAAGTCAAAGACTTTTTAGCAGCCCCTCGTACAAATTTTGAATCAAGAGCTTGAGATCCAAAATTTAGAAAAACTACTTAGGGATACAGATCGAAAGATGGTAGTTTTTTCTTAATCAAGAAGACATGATTGTGGGTATCTTCACAAAGACACTGACGGTTGAAAGACATCAGCGGTTAATGACGATCGACTGAATAAGTCTTCATTAATTAGAAAGGGCATTGGAATATATTCAACAGATTAGACCTATTATGTGCTGGAGGAACTGGAAGTAGATGGCTGAGATTCTCAGTTACTAGTTGTTGATGTATAAGTACAGCTGTGCTCTCTGGTGAAAGTGTTCTTCTTCCATCTGCTGTTATCTTGATGTGATACCATGTAGGCTGATTCCGTGTACTACTGACAAGTTGATGATTTAAGGGAAAACATTAAAATCTGTTTAATCATTACATCCTTATTAAGCTCATCAGATATTTTGTTTAAACTGCTTTTTACTGCTATTACATCCTTATCGAAGTGTCAGATATTTTCCACACAGCTTTATTTGGAATAGATGTACTGCCTGCTTCAGCAAGAAGTCATTTCAAGAAACCACAGAAATTCCTCTCTCGGACGATATAGAGAGAAGTTCAGGAATGTTTCTTATCAGCTAATGCCTAGCGACATTGCATTGATGCAGGAGATTATGAGGTCTCAGCAACAGCCAATTAGCCAATGACAGAATAATCATGTGACAGAATAATCAAGTTATATCAAATTGTACTTTCCTGTGATTAAAGCAGATTCTACGCACCACCAACCTGTGTGGCGTGTATTTTCTCAGCCTCTTGAGCTGTCGACAGCTGTAATCACCTAATTTGGACGGGGACATCTAATTGGATAAGGAGTAGAGAGAAAAGATAATTCTACACCTAATTTATTATTCTGATACTAGTGTCCTCCATAATGTCCGATTGATTATGCTTCTGTTGTGCCCTGAAAAGAAACCAACACACCAAAATGCCTTGTCCCAGCCGTGGGTAACATCTAATAATGGATAAAAATTAAAAAACTGCATCAAAATAAGTAAAATTTTAAAATTTCACTTTGCCTTTATTCCTGAAAACATCTAGAGGGTTAACAAACATCATAAACCCTGGGGTGAAGTTTCTTAGATGGAGTCATTTATGGGGGTATCGAACATTCAGGACACTCAAAGCCACGTCAGAACCGCACTGGTTCCTGAAAAAAAACGGTGTTAAAAATTGAGTAGCAATTTTTCACATTTTCAAATAAATTTGCAAGTTTCCTAATGTCATAAAAAAGATATTTGAAAAATTATGCTAACATACAGTAGATATTGGTATATGCTAGTTATAACTATTTTGTTTGGTATAACTATTTTTTCTACGCACAGAAAATTTTTAACTTTGAAAATGGCAAATTTTTACAAATATTTATGGCATTTTAATATTTTTCACAAATAAACAAGGATTGTATAAACCAAAATGTATTACTGGCTTAAAGCACAATTTGTGATGAGAAAACAAACAATCTCTGAATCACATGGATAGGTAAAAGGATCAAAAAGTTATTCCTACATAAAGTGACACGTCAGACTTCAAAAATGGTGCTCTGTCAGAGAGGTCAAACCTGGCTGCGGCAATAATGGGGTTAAAAAGTATTTTTAAAAAATTGTATTTTTATAAAATGTAAAGGAAACGATTTTGCCAGAATCATACTGAATTAAGGAATGAATTAAAATGTCGCAAAGTGAACATAATGTAATTGATCCGCTCTTGAATCTTATCTACTTGCTGAACTTTCAATGTGACGATCTTGCGAATTGCCAATTTTTATCTTTATTGATTCCCTATGGAGCTCTTTGTATTTGATGTCATTGTATTCTTTAGAATTGTTTAGAAATCAGGCGATACCTTTTTCAGGCTAACTGAGTATATTTGATGGTGAGCTTTCGAGAGAACTAGCTCCCTTCTTCAGACAGGTTGTTATACAAGAAATTGGAAATTCACAGACTTTTTATACACAAAAGACATGGACCTTCAAAGGGTCCTAGAATTCTTAAAAATAACAAAATGCAATATAAGCAGAGAAGTCATTTACGGCAGGTCAAGACATCAACTATCTGGAAACTTGTGAGGCGTGACGGAGGGGTCAGTGATTCTGTGTCTTTTAATTTAAATTCCCATTCCTTTCTCTCTCTCTGCGTCTTAAAGTGTCCAATTAAAACCATAATTTTCAGATCTTCAATAGAATGGTCATCTCTGGAGAAGTGTTGTGCCACTGGAAGATCAGTTCTGCTGTTATTAATAGTGAATCTGTGTGAGTTCATGCGCTGGCTGAGTCTCTGTCCTGTTTCCCCCACATAAAGGCCTGTGGTCAGACATTGCGCACACATAATCAGATATACCACATTGCTGGACCTGCAGGAAAATGTCCCCCTAATTCTGTGCACCTGCTGGGACTGTGGGACAGGTACACTGACCGTGGTGTGGATGTGCCTGCAGGTCTTGCACCTGTTCTGCAGGCAGGGTGAGGTGCCATTTTCTGTTGGGGCCTGCAGGGCACTCCGGACAATAATACGCCACAGGTTTGGTGGTTGCCGAAAGGAAAGGAGAGGGGGGACTGGGAATATGTCTTTGAGTCTGTTATCCCTATGTAGCACAGGTTGGAGTTCCTTGGCAATCTTTCGTAGGATCTCCAGCTGTGGGTTGTAGGTTATAACTAGGGGCACTCGTTCTTCCTTCTGGGTCTCTTTGTATGTGAGCAGACAGTCTCTGTTGATGTCGGCTGCTTTGCTGATTTGATTGTCCGTCACTTTTGGCCTGTATCCCAATTGGAGAAATTTTGTCCTCAGATCCAGGAGGTGCTTGTCCAGGTCTGTCTTGTTGGAGCAAATACGATTGTATCGTATAGCCTGGCTGTATATAATGGATTGTTTTGTGTGCTTGGGGTGGAAGCTGTCATTTCTGAGGTAGGCCGTTCTGTCTATGGGTTTGTGGTACACTGATGTGAGTAGCTGGTGCTCTTTGATGTGTATTGTAGTATCCAGAAAGTGGATTTTGCTCTCTGAATAGGTAAGTTTAAGGTTGATGGAGGGGTGGAAGTTATTGAATTAGGGCCTCCTCGCCCGCAGTCCAGATGACAATGATATCATCGATGTAATGGAGGTACATCATGGGTTTGGTGGTGCAGGTGGATAGATACGCTCCTTCCAGTTCAGCCATAAAGAGGTTTGCATCATGGGGCGCACATCTGGACCCCATTGAAGTTTCCATTCGCTGTAGATATAGGTCCTCTCCAAATTTAAAATAGTTGTGGCTGAGTATGAACTGTATGAGCTGTGTTACTGGTTTTGTTGGGAGGTTTAGGTTCTCCAGGTGCGTCCGACATGCTGCAACTCCATCCTTGTGGGGTATGTTTGTATACAAGGATTCTACATCCATGGTTGCCAAAATGGTGCCCTCAGGAAGTGGACCGAGGGCATTGAGTTTGTTAGAAGATCCGTGGTGTCCTGGATGTAACTAGGAGTATCTCTGACCAGGGGTTTTAGGAGATTTCCACCCAACCGGAGATATTCTCTGTCAGAGTTCCAATACCAGAAATGATAGGCCTCCCAGTGTTGCCATCTTTGTGGATCTAGGGGAGCTGTAGAAGCAGCCGGCCTGGGATCCGCTGGGATGAGCCCTCTACCTGCCTTGGACCTGAGTTGGAAAACGTCTTGATAATATTCTTTATCTGTTTTATACAGGCCACTGTGGGATCACTGTCAAGTTTGGAGTAATGGGCTGGGTTGGACAGCTGCCTGTTTGCTTCCTGGATATAGTCAGAGGTGTTCATCATGACTATTGCGCTCCCGTTGTCAGCTGGTTGTATTATTATTATGTCCTGATTTTCTTTCAGTGAAGTGATAGCCTTCTGTTCCTGCAGGGTTAGGTTATGGACCTGTTTCTTTAGTTTCCCCAAGATCTCAGATTTTACTTTGCTTCTGAAACAGTCAATGTATTTATCCAGTGCTGCATTTATTCCAGGCCGTGGGGTCCAGGTTGATTTTTTGGTTGGTTCCTTATGGGCTGTTCTCTCAGAGTCGCTGCTGTATGGAAGGTCTTTGTCATAGAAGTATTCCCTCAGTCTCATTTTTCTGAAGAACTCTCCTCATATCATTGCAGAGTTTGACATGGTCAGTGAGTGCTGAGGCGCAGAAGGAGAGACCTTTGGAGAGGAACTGACCTTTCGTGTTTGTTTGGCTCATAGAAGGAAAGGTTCACAACACAGGTCTGCTGAGCTGGGCTGGTGCTTGTGGTTGTAGTAATAGGGCCTTTGTGTCTCAGTCTCTGGAGCTTTTTCTTTTTGTTGTTGATGAGCATGTCCTGCAGTTTCCGGTGGTATGTGTGGAGTTTGGCCTTCATCTCCTCTGTGTCATTCTCCAGTGATGTCTTTAGGGCCTGTATCTCCTCCTGTGTTTTTCTCGTTGTTATAGGAAATGTTTAGCATATAGTTGCGCAGCTTTTCAGATGTCCGAATACATAGTTGCTTTGCATATCGGCTGTTGTAGGTGATGTCGGGTGGGTTATGCAGAGTGAAGCTTTTGATGGTCTTTCCTTTTTGCATTTTGTTAAGAGAAGATGTCGCTGTTGAATGTGCAAGTTTCTTAAGCCGGTTTTTCAATTCCAATATATGCTGGACGTTCATGTGGTGTCTCTAAATTGCTAGTAGTATAATGTTGTACCGTTAGCCATAGAAAGTAGTAGATAGTGCAAGAAAATAGGCTGATACCTTTTCAGGCAATGAGTATATTTGATGGTGAGCTTTCGAGTGAATGCTCCGTTCTTCACATGGTGTTATACATGAAATTGGATAATTCACAGCTATTTTAACATAAAGTGCATGGACTTCAATGGGTCCTAGAATTTCTTAAAAATATATTAATTTAAATTCCCATTCCTTTCTCTCTCTCTCTGCGTCTTAAAGTGTCCCATTAAAACCATAATTTTCAGATCTTCAATAGAATGGTCATCTCTGGAGAATGTGTTGTGCCACTTGGAAGATCAGTTCTGCTGTTATTAATAGTAAATCTGTGTGAGTTCATGCGCTGGCTGAGTCTCTGTCCTGTTTCCCCCACATAAAGGCCTGTGGTCGGACATTGCGCACAAATAATCAGATATACCACATTGCTGGACCTGCAGGAAAATGTCCCCCTAATTCTGTGCACCTCCTGGGACTGTGGGACAGGTACACTGACAGCGGTGTGGATGTGCCTGCAGGTCTTGCACCTGTTCTGCAGCAGGGTGAGGTGCCATTTTCTGTTGGGGCCTTCAGGGCACTCCGGACAATAATACGCCGCAGGTTTGGTGGTTGCCGAAAGGAAAGGAGAGGGGGGACTGGGAATATGTCTTTGAGTCTGTTGTCTCTATGTAGCACAGGTTGGAGTTCCTTGGCAATCTTTTGTAGGATCTCCAGCTGTGGGTTGTAGGTTACAACTAGGGGCACTCGTTCTTCCTTCTGGGTCTCTTTGTATGTGAGCAGACAGTCTCTGTTGATGGCGGCTGCTTTGCTGATTTGATTGTCCGTCACGTGACTGGGGGCCACTGTAATGGGGTAGAGTTATCTCCACTTGCGCTCACCTCTCACTCAGGTAGCGAATCAAGCATAAATCGCACCACAAGACAGTTCCAGCCCCCCAAAAATACACGCTGCCACCACCTTCCTTCAATAATCAAAAAGGAATCAGCCGGAAGGAATCTGATTCCTAACAGATATTCTAAAAACACGTAAAAAAAATGCGTACCTCACTGCTCTGAAGCAACTACAAAAATAAAATACACTCCTTCAAGGAAATGGATCCGTGCAACAACAAGAACCAACGTATTACTGATAACTTTAATATTAAAAATGATTTTCAGTGCTTACATAAACAGAATATGATAACAATAACTATGGCATACGCATCAATACAGTTATGAAAATAAAAAGGGAGAAAATTAGAAGAATTCACACTTACAGATATTTCAGATCAGGTCCCGGGGGAAGGATGGAAAATGGGACACAGCTCAATCCAGGATTGACCCCCAAGCTATGAATTCTAAGAATTCTAGGACCCTTTGAAGGTCCATGTCTTTTGTGTATAAAAAGTCTGTGAATTTTCAATTTCTTCTATAACAACCTGTCTGAAGAAGGGAGCTAGTTCTCTCGAAAGCTCACTCATAATATACTCAGCCTGAAAAAGGTATCGCCTGATTTTCTTCACTCTTCTACTACTTTCTATGGCTAACCGGTACAACATTTTTACTATTAGAATTGTTTGTAATCGCTCTTTTTAAAAATTTTTAAATTTTTGAAAATTTATTGTGTTTTTCCCTTTTAAAAGATAAATAATCTTTGAGAAAAAAAAATAACTGCAAATTTTTTTTTTAAAGCACCCTGGGGAAGTTTTGTTACTAAATTTGTGACGGGGGGAGCATGTCTTTTCAGTTTGGTTTAAAAAATTTTTAAAAGATAGAAAAATTTTATTTGATTATTACGAAAAAAGTCACCCCCCCCTCCCCAAAATGATAATACCTCCCCTATAACCCAATCTATATATACCAATGCTTTTCTAAATAAAGAAAAAAATTTAGGCTTTTTTAGAGAAAAATTTTCTCATAGTTTTGGTTTTTTGCCCCCCCGGGGCAGTTCCCCCTCCCATAAGGCAGTGCAGCCGGGGTTCCCCCCCATGAGGCAGTGCAGCCTTTTGGTTCGCCCCCCATAGAGGGGAAATCAGCCTGGGGTTTGCCCCCCCATCCGGCATGCAGGCTGAGGCTCCCTCCCATACAGGGCGGGGCAGGCTGAGGTTCTGCCCCCCATACACGGCAGTGAACCCTTGGTTTGCCCCCCTTGGGACACAGTGAAAGCTGTGGTTTTTGCCCCTATAGAAAAACAGTGCGCCTGGGGTTCTGCCTCCTATGGGACAAAAAATGAAAGCCTTTTGGGAAGTGAGGGAACAGAACCCAAGAGTTTAAAATTGAAAGCATTTTCCAGAAAGGTCATTAGTTTTTTGGGGGGGGAATGCGGGAAAAACCATTTCAGTAGGAAGTTTTATAAGTTTTCCAAAAGTTTCTATTTTTATATCCTAGAAAAAAAAAAAAAAACCTCAAATTTTAAAGGCTGTGCAGAAAAAAAAGTTTTTAACCCTTTTTGATTTTGGATAAGATTTTTGGTGTATCCATCACAGGAAAACCCAAACCCGGGCTTACTTGATAAAAACTACTTACCTTTTTTTCATTTTTCCCGAATCTTCCAGCAACTTTTACAGCATTTGCTCCTTGCTTTGCAGCACTAAATGAAAAGCAATCAGCTGTGGGGGATCACGGCAAGAAAAAAAACACCCAAATACATACAGGTATAGCCCAAAAAAGGGAAAGGGCAAAGTAGGAAAAACCTTTTTTCCATTGAAACCAGATGGTGTTCATATTTTTTGTTTTAATTTTGGGGTCTGAGAAGATTTGGGGGTACCCCCTGATCCATGAAAGAAACCCCCGCGGGGGGGGTAGGGTTAAAAAACAAAAAGGTTAATTAAAATCCCGTAGGGGTGTAAATGATTTTAAATTGGGGTAAAGTAAACCTTGTAAAGGGAAGTTTGGAATATTTTTAAAAAAAGGGGGCAAATTAAAAGCCCAAAAGGGTTGCCCAAACCCTGGTTGGGCCTGGAAAACGGGCCAAAACCCAAGGGGTGCCCCAATCCGGGGCCCCCCAACCCCTTTTTCCCCAAACCAGGCCCTCCTTAAAAGTGTAAAAAACCCTTAATTAAGCCAAAAAGGCTGTTCCAAAACCCAAAACCCCCCAAAAAGGGGGCGGGTTGTTGGGGGGGGGGGGTTTTGGGGGGTGAAATTGATTTTTTGGGTTTAAGGGGGCCCTGGGGGGCTTAATTTTAAGGGAAAAGGGTTTTGGGTGGTTTAATTAAATCCCAAATCGTAAAAAAAAACCCCCGGGGAAAAAAAACCCCGGGTTCAAAAAGGTCTAAAGTTTTTTTTTTCCCAAAAAAAAAGACCCCTTTTTTACCCCTGTTAAATTTTCCCCTAAAAAAGGAAAGGAAAGTTGAATTGGCCTTGGGGGGAAACAAACTCCCTTTAAAAGGAAAAGCGGGCCTTGTTTTTTAAAAAAGGGGCTTTTTTTTTTTTTTTGCTCCCCAACAAGAAATTTTTTGAATTCCCCTCTTTCCAATTGTAATTTTGGAAAATTTTTGGCCCCTCCTCCTTTGTTTTTTGGTTTTGTTTTTTATTTTACCCCCCCCCTTCCCCGTACCCTATTTAAAAAAGATCCCCCCGGGGTTAACCCAAATACGAAAATTTTAATCCCGGGGGCCGTTTTGACCCCAGAGATTTCTAAAAGGAAGAAACAAAACCCGAAAACCCTTCCGAAAACCCCGGGAAAGCCCCCTTAGGCTTTGTTCAAACACGGCTTTAACTGCGGGGCGAAATTTAAAAGCCCGAAATTCCCGGGGGGGGGCGGGGGCCCGGGAACGGGGAAGGCCCAATAGACCCAATTCTAGCCGGAGGGGGGTATCCCGCAAAAAGTAAACTGTATTTTTCCCGGCCCCGGCTTGGGGGCCCCGGGGGAAATAAACGAACCTTTTGGTTCTTATAAGAACGTTGGATTTGGGTAAAAATAAATTTTCCCGGCCCTTTTAAAATTCGGCCCCGGCGCATTTGGGAAAACCGAAATAACCCCATTTTAAGCCCGGTTCCCAAGCCCCTTAAAGCCTTAAACGTAAACCCTAAAAACAAATTTTCTTTAACCATTTGCCCATGGGGATTTACCATTTTAAATCCCCCTTATTTTTGGGGGTTCCTTTTTTACTTAATTTTTTCCCCCCCCTTTTTTTTTCTTTTTTGGTTGCAAAAAACTTATATTTTTAAATTTTTTTTTAAACCATTTTTTATTTTTTCCCCCCAATTCAAAAAAAACTTTGGGGTTTTTTTTAAAATTTTAAACCTTTTTTAAAATGGGGGCTAAGGAACCAGGTTATTAATTAAAAAAATCTGGTTTGGCCCCCTTAAAACAAATTTTTTGTATTGGGGGTTAAAATTTTTTCATTTAAGAAAATTTTTTTGGGTTTTGATATTACCCTTTTTAGGGTCCCGGGGGGCCGGGGACTTTAATTTTTGGGGTTTGGGCAAATTTTTTTTTTCCTTTTTTTTTTTTATTTTAAACTTTATTTTAACCTAAAGAAAAAGGGGGGCCCCCAAGGTTTTTTTACTTCCCCCTTCTAAAAATTTTTTTTTTTTTTTTTTTTGGGGGCTGACCCTGAGAGGTTTTAACCCATTAATTTAAAAAAAACCCCAAAACCCAATTTGAAATTGGGGGGCCCCCCAAAAACATGTTTTGAATTTGGGGTCCCTCTTTTTTCCTTTATTGGAAAAAGTTTTAAAAGGGGGCAATATTTTTGGGGTTTTAAAAAATTCCTTTGGGGGCGGGGGGGGGAAAACCCAAAATTTTGTCTTTTTTTAAAAATTTTTTTTTCCAGTTATTTTTATTTTCCCTTTTAACCATAAAAAATGCCCCCTTTTGGGGGTTTTCCCCCGGCCCCCCCAAGCCGCAAAAAAGGCCTTTATTTTTTTTAATTTTTTTTAAATAAGGACCCCGGGGCCAGGCTTTTGGGGTTTAACGGAGCCCCAAATTTGTCCAAACATAAACTGCAAAAAGGGCCTAAAATCTTTTTCGGGATAAGAAGAAAAGTTTTCAATTTGCAGTTACCCGAGTTCCCGGGGCCTTGGTGAAAACTGATTTCTTTCCGAAGGGGGGCCCCCAGGCCCCCCAAAAACCCCCGGTGTACATATTTGCCCAAAAAAAGGGGGGTTCCTTTGGGTTTTTGTGACCACAGCTCCCGGGGGCACCGGGGGGTTTTTTTTTCCCAATTTGGACTGCCGGACCCCGGGTCTTATTGATAAAAGAAGGGCTCCCGATTTAACCAGGGGGGGCCCCCCCCCCCAAAAGGAGAAAAAAAAAATGTTTCGGGTTTGCTTGTTTTCCCTTTTTGAAAGGCCCGGGGGGGGGGTTTTGCATTTAAAAGGCCGGTGATCCCCCATTTGAATTTTTTTCAAAAATGTTTTTTTGAAAACCCAAACAAGCTTTGCTTTTTTTAAACCCATAGGAAAAATTTTAAGGGTTTCGGCCCCCCCCCCTGTATAAAAACACCTTTCTGGGTTTTTTTGAATTTTTTACCCTTTTTGGGAAAAAGGTGAGGGTTAAAAAAAACCTTTCTCCCCAATTGGCCACAAAAAGGGCCCGGCTGCCAATGAACCCGAGATGGTTTTGAAGGAACCCCGGATTAAAGCCCCCCCAGGGGCCCCATAGTTACCCAGCTACCCCGAAACACTCACCAAACTTTTCTTGTATTTGGCACTGGGAAAACCGAGGGATTTCCATCTCTGCGTTTTTGGGTCCCTTCCATTCCTGTGAGGGCGACTTTTCCCAAATCCACCCCCCCAAAGGGTTATCAGACTCTGGGGTTTCCTTGTATTTCCCCTTTTTACCCGCTCCCCCCTTTTGACTTTTCCATTCCCCTTTCTTTTGCTAAATTTTTTCTGAATCTATAAAGAAAAAAATTTTTAAATTCCCTCAGGCACAATTTATTTTTGGCCTTGGGGGAAAATTTTCCATAGAAGAGAGTTTTTTTTTAAAAAACCAATTTTTCCGGGAAAAATTTTTTTTGGCAATTTTTTTTTTCTTTTTTTTTTGGCAACCTATGAAATCAAAAGTATAAATAAAAATCTTGCCCTTTTCTAGCTGTAATGTGAAAATAAAACTCCGGGAATGACCTGGCACCCTAATCTCATTTTTTTGTAGCTAATCCCTTTTATGGGTTCAAAAAAAATTATAGGTAAGGGACCGAATGATCGCTCTATTGTTCTCTGTACAGAGATAAATAAGATTAGACTAGATTAACAGGGCAATGACGAGAGCAATACATGACAGGATTTCTAGAAAAAAAAATTGCCAACAAATGTTTATATAATATAAAGGGATATTAGTCCCTTCTTTTTTTGATTTCTTACCCATTTTTTGGGGAAAAAATTTGGGCCCTTTAAATTTTAAAATTGTGTCTGATTTTTTGGCATTTAAGCGTCCAAAGGGCTGAAAGTATTTGAAATAGAAATTTGCAATTGCTAAAAACTTTTAAGCCCCCCTGATCGGGTAAGCAGTTGAAAAAAAATTGAAGGCCCCTAATGCCCATGACCGAATCCCTGGACAACAAAAAGTTCGGACAAACCAGGGGTTTTTCCAAAATTCTCATATGGGATGTGCACCCCTAAACCCCCAAAATCCCCCAAATTTTCCCGCCCAGCTTATTGCATAAAAATATAAAGTTGGAAATTTTTTGGAGTGCACAAAAAAAATTTTTCCCCTCCATTTTCCCAAAAAAATTTGGGAAAATTTTAAAATAGGGGCGTAACTCCCCCCCCACCTCCCCCCTTCCCCTTGGGTCTTTCCGGGTTTAAACCATTTTCCTTTTACCTCTGTTAAAAGGGCTTAGGGGTTCGGGTTGGCCTTTGTTTAAAGCCCATCAAAACACTATGATCATAGGGACCAAAATTTTAAGGTCGAAAAGCTTCATCCATCTCCCCAATGTCTGGGGGACTTCTAAAATCTTAACACCGCAACTGAGACCCCGGGCAAAGCGGTCAGGACCCTTTTTCCCTTTTTCTCCCTACTGGTTCCCAAAGGGTTTCCCAAATTTTATACGGGGGTCAGACCAAAAAAGGGATCAGATACTCTCCTCTTCTATAGATTGCTATTCGGGTTTGTGTACGTCATAAAATATAATTTTCTAATCTCTCTTTAATTTCTTTGTCAATCACAAAAAAACCCCCACCATGTTTTTTTTCCGTTTTCATGCACATAAAAAGAAAATAATCTTTAAACTCATATAATGTTTTATGTTTTTTCTTTCTTCAATAAAGATGCTTTTTTAATACAAAAAAAAGTTGGGGTTTAAAAGTTTCAAGTTTTTAAAACCCCTTTTCCCCTCCCCATTTCCCCAAACTCTTTTATATTGCAGTTGTGCTGAAGAAGTAAACTGCTGGATTAGGAAAATTTCCAAACCCCCCTTGGGCCGGCCAATTGGGGAGAGTTTCTTGCTTTTTCCCGGGGATGGGGTTTCCCGCCCCAAAAAGGGCCCGAAAATAGTATTGGGCTTTTAAAAAAAGGGTCTCTGGGGGGGCCAGATTGGGAGTTATGTAGGAGGGGCCCCAAAAAAACCCGGGGGATCCAAATAAATTTTTAAACCCGATTTGAAACGGCCTCATCGATAATGGGAAAATACATACAGGGTAATGGGTTATCTTTTTTCTGCAGTGGGAATCCCAGCTTTTTTTCACGTTTTTTTCTCCTGCTGCCAACACTCACCCCCGCCTGACCAAAATCGGGCTGAAAGAAAAAGTCAAAAAAATCCTCACGCCGCTACCGAGCCCCACAGAGGGGAATAAAGTTTCAAGCCACGAAGGGATGTTCCAGGGGGGCGTTTAAAAATGTATATTAAAAAAAAAACAAACAACCACCCAATTTTTTTTTTAAAAAGAAAAAACCCAAATAATAATAAAAAAAATAAAAAAAGAGCTACTTTTCCCCTTTTAAATCCTGGGCGCCCTAGTCTTTTCAGATTTTTTTTTTTCATTTTTTTTTCCCCCACGCTTTCCTAAGTTATATATTCTTCTGTCTTCCTAGTCCTATGGGGGGTTGTTTTTTTTTGCAGGGAAAAGATCTAAATTTTTTAAAGGGACCATGACGTACTTAGGGCCCGTATGGAAAACCCCCATAACCCCGTTGTGGAAAAGGATTGTGCCCATTTTCCCTGGGGGGTTTGTTTTTATCCTTCACTAAAAAATGCGTTTTCTTATTCCCCAAAGGGCGGTACAATTTGCCTACACCAAATTCTATAGTTTTAAATTTTGTTTTACACTTTTAAAAAAAAAATTTTCGGGGCAAGCTGTTTTCTGAGACCCAAAAAAAATAGTTTTTTTTATTTTTTCCCCTGGGAAAGTTGTGGAGGTTTTGTAAAATTTTTTCAGGGGGAAGTTTTAGTTTTTATTTGGGCCGATTTTTTGGAGTTTTTTTAAATTTTTTCCCCTTTTTTTTTTTTATTCCAAATTTTTTTTTTGGGGGGTGGGGGTGCCCAAAAAAAAATTTAAAAAAAATTCTGGCTTTTTTTTACCCCCAGTCCCAAGTTGGAAAAATATAAATTTATGCTCTGTTAGATTTATTTTTTTTCAAAAAATCTTAAAAAAAAAATTTTTACAATTATTTACTTTAAGGAATTTTTAGTTTTTGTTTTTTTTTACAAAAAAAAATAAATATAATTTTTTGCATTTAGTGAAGTATGGAAAACCCTTTAATTTGGCCCCCGCCCCATGATGCCCGCGACTTTTCATAAAAGACCCCAGGCCCCCAAATTTAATATTTAACACCCGGACGCGTTCCCCCCAAGTGGAGGGTTTTGGTTCATTGCACGGGGCCGCCCACCATTTCCATAGGGGGAAACCTAAAAGTTACATCCCTCAGCGCTAAGCCTTTAGGTTTAACTATTTGATACTGCGGTCAGGGTGTTTTCCCCCCCTATCACCCTTCCCCCCCCGGGAGGGCCCGCAGATTGCAATCGGGTTTTAGGGGCCGCGGAAACCTAATGAATTTCTTCTATGTTAAAGATTTTTTTTTTACTTCCTTCCTTTGGTAGGGAAATTACAGAAGAAAAACTTGTTCCCCCCCATTGTATTTTTTTATATAACAAAGTGGGTTTTTACAAGATGCAAGCCCTTCCCTGGCGGGAAAACCCAAGGGGGAAATGTTTGAATATTTTTAATTTTTTTTTTTAAAGTATAAAAAATATTAGAAGTTCAAAATTTAAACCCCCCTTTGCCATTTAGCAAATTTTTCAAAAAAAAAAAAAAAAAAAAATTGCACATAAATGGTATGCTGCGTCCCTAAGAATCCAAAACACTAAAATTTTAAATCCCTTTATCCCTAATGTGAGCACCGCAGAAGAAAAAAAAAATGTGGGGGTTTATTTCACAAAAACTTGAATAAAAAGTGGGGCACAAAGTTTCATCTATCCAAAACGGTCCAATAAAAACGATCTCACTCGCAAAAAAAAAAAAAAAAAAAAAAACACAAAAATTAGTTAAAGGGGTCGTACTTTAAAAACAACTAAAACTTTCCTAAAAAATAACGCAACCCCGATATTCATCAAACGGGTCATCGACCCGCAAATACAAGGGAAACATCATTTACTGATGCCGGAAACAAAGACAAGAAAAAACCCGCAATGTGGCCCTTTGGTTTTTTTTATTTAAAATTCACCCCCTTAAATTTGGCTTAGTTTTCCCTATATTTTTTGGGTGGTCCCAGTAAAAAGAAATCTTTTCCCACATAAACAAACCCCCATACTGTATGTATAGGGAAAATACAAAAATACCAAGAATCATTTTTGGACGTAACAACCTTTAAACGGGTTTTCCGGTTTTTGGGGCCCCCGGTGTAGGAGCATAGGACCCGCTCCCCAACCAGAAACCCGCAATTAAAAGTCAAGGCTGGGGGGAAACGAATTCATGACCCCGGGGGTTAATTGGAGGGGAAAGGAGGAAGCGGCGTGGTGTGATCTCTGAAGGAGAGGGGAAAGTGAAGAGGGGGGGGGGGCGCTGCTTGTGTCTACGCGGGAGCCCGGAGGGGGGAAAGTCCTGAGGGGAGAGCCAGCCACCCCCGAAAAAGGGGGTATCGGGGGGGTATCGGGCCCCGAGGGGGTGTGAAAAACTGCCGGGTGTGAGGGGGAGTGTGGTGGAGGAGAGAAGCACAGCGTCGAGGCGTGGGGGGAACAAGGGGTTCACAGGACACAGTGACCAAATTTCAAATTGGGCAACCAAGCTTTTCATCCTAGCTGGTTAAATTCTGTCCCCCAGGATAGGATCCCCAAACTCCCAAGAGGCCAGCACGAAGAAACCCCGGGAATCTCCCCCATTTCTACAGGGGACTTATTCTTGAAAAAACTGGTCTGAAATAGGGGTGGGGCAGGAATAAAAAAAAAGGCTCAAAGGCTTTCACCCCTTTTGAACAGCAAGTTGATTTTGGCAAATTATTGAAAGTCTTTGATTACTGCCCTGCTTTGTTTAAAATGCCCCAAAAAAGGGTTTAAAAAAGCCATTTTTGTCTCCCCTACCCACCGGGACAGCTCCACCGACTGGAAAATTTGAAATTACATGAACTTTTCCCGGGAAACCTACTCTTTGGGTGGTCAATTCAGTCTTCCATTTAACTATCCGGGATAAACCTTTTTCCCTGGAGAAGTTGAAATTACCAAAATTCCCCCTGGCTCTTTTCAAATTTTTTTTGAAAAACAATATTGTGGCACTTTTAAGGAAAAAAGAGGGCAAAATATTTTTCAAACTCTCGCCCCAAATAAAAGGAGAAAAACTGTCAGGGGGGGGGGACACTTAAAGGTTTTATTCTTTAAAAAAAAATTTTTCCCCCAATCAGGGGGAAATTTAAATTAAAGCAAAGCCCAAAAATTTAAAAGGGGCCCGTTGCTCAGGAAACCACTCCGGGGCCATTAAACCCCCTTTTTCATGGGGCCCTTGCCTTCTCCGCTTGCATGTCCAGGGCCCCCTTTCGCAAAGGGATACCTATGAGTTATCGAAACGAGAAAAGGTAAATCGTTGGACTACAAAAATTTGGGCCATGGAATTTTGCAAAATTTTATCTTGCCTACATACAACCCCACCCCGGGCCCGCCAGGGTTTCCCCTCCTCTTCCTGCAACTCCAAGGATTTTAAAAAAGGCAAGACCAAGGGGAATCGATGAGGCAGAAGAGGTTTTCCCAAACGTTGGGGAAAGGAACAACGGATGCACTTTTCAAAGATCAAGGATTTTAATGCCCCGAGAACAAACAGCAACGGAAGCAAAGAAAGGGGGACCGGAGAACAGGTAAAGGGAGAAATAACTTGGGATTGGGTTTTAAACCTGAATCAATACCCACAAAAGAGCTTTTATCCACCCTTGAGACGGGATTTTCCCAAAAGAAATTCAGATTCAGCATTTTTTGAAAGGGTGGAGAGACGAACCAAGTTTTGGGTCCTGACCCCCGAGACAAAGAGGCAGGAAGGGGTTCCCCCCCGGGGGCCCCGAAGAAAACGCCCGGGCGACAAGTAATTGCAAAAATTTCCTGGGTTTTCCGGACAAAATTGCCAAAATCCGGAATTAAAGGCGACGCAAACCCCGTGATACCCCAGAGGCTCCAAAAACTTTTTTTTTGAGGTTTTTTTGGGCGGAGGGGGGCCCTTTTTAAAAAAAGGGCCCTTTTCCGGCATTTTGCACATCTTTCCCAAAAGGGAAGAAAAGGTTTCCTCAAACCTTTTTTCCCCGGCTATTTAAAGATATTTCATAGAAAGGGAAAAACCCCTTCCGACTATTCCCGGGGGAAGGGGAAAGGAATATCTACTTCGGGAGAAAATCTAAAACGGCGGATAAAAGCCCCCAAAGACTGTCCCCAAATCATTCAACTAGATTCCCTCCCCGCAAAAAAAGAAAAATTTCACCCAAGAGCTTCGGCATCGGGAAACGCGGGGGGGCCCCAGGAACGGGAAAAAGGGAAAGCAATTTTGCTGGTTTTTCCCAATAGGAATTACTCCCGGGAAAAGCCCTCCGCTCCCGGGCAAGGGTTAAATTTAAAAGTTTTTAAACCTTTCCCAAAAATTCCCCCGGGGTACAAGGGGATTTTTTTTCCCTCCCAGTCGGTTCAATGCTTACTTGTCATTGATTTGGGGGGGTGGGGTTGGGGGGGGGGGGAAAAATTTTTTTGTTCCCTAGGTAAAGGGAGAGGGGGGTATTTATCTACCAAGGGGTTGATTTTGGGGTTGCTCAAAAATGGGGAAAAAAAAGAGGAGTCCAGATCTTAAAGTTACGGTTTCTTTTTTTCCCTTTTGGGGGATTTTGTTCAGGTGGGGGGGAGGGGAAAATTTTCGACCCCTACAAAACCGGGAAATGGTTAGTTTTAATTCATCATGGGGCATTGAGTAGGGGGGGAGTTGAGGCGGGTTGGTCCCCCCAAGGTGGAGGGGTGGGACCCCGGATTTTTCCCAGTTTAAAAGGTTCGTCATTTAATTTTGGGGTGGGAAAAAATTTCACATGAAGATTAAAATTTTGGGAAAACTTTTAAGGGGGAAAAATTTCCCCAAACAACGAAGGAAGGTACTAAGGCACTTGCAGAAACCAAAGGGGACCTGTTTTACTTCAGGAAACACCCCTTAATTGCGGAAGATATGGGTAGGATGAAAAAATGTGGGTGGGAGAAGGGGGGTTTGGGACCCCCAGAAAATAAAACAAAAAAGGAGGTTTCATTTTTTCCCCTAAATAAAGTCACAAATTACTGTGGTCTCCCCCAAAAGGGTTTTCCAGGGGGGGAAACCCTCCGGGTTATTTTGGTACCCCCCTCAGGGGGGTTAAGTTTTATAAGGAAAAATGCACCCACAACGCGGGGATTTTAGTTTCCCCCCAAACATTGAACCCGCTTTTTTCCAGGATAGGGACCCACAAGTAATGTTGCGGGGGATTTCAAGGGGGTTCATGTGTAATAGAAAGATGGGAAAAGGGGAAAGACCCAGAAAAAAAGGATTTTTGGGGGGGAAAGGGGGAAGATTCATTGTAAAGGGTGATTTCTGCCCTGGCCTTGAGGGAATTGCTGGAGAAGGGAAAAACCCGGAGGGGAAGGGAAATTCACCTTCTAAAAAAATTTTGGAAAAGGAATTTCCGGGTCAAAAATTAGACTATTCTTCTTGAATGATAAAACCCTGGGAAAAAGGGGTGGACTTGAAACCTAGAATTGAAAACTCTGACCCCCCCAAATTAGTCAAAATCCAGGATATTTTTCCCAAAGGGTACCGATATACTCGGGGGACTCCCGGAATTCTTCCAAAAGGGAAAAGGGGGGTTTTTTATAAATGGTGAAAAGTGGTGGAAGGATTTTCTGGGGAAACTAATGGGGAAAATAGGGAAAACCCCTTTTTTTTTGGGAAACACAGAAAAAGGCTTTCCCTGAGGGGGAAGAAAATAGCTTTACGGTTAAATTTTCAAAAAGCAGCCCGGGGGAAAACTTTTTTCAGACAAAAAACTTCGGGGGTTTGGGGGAACATTAAAAACCTTTTTCAAAGGTTCTTTAAAAGAGGGGATAAAGGGGTGGATAAAAGGCGAAGAAAGGAGTTTGAGGGAGGGAAAAAAAAATTGGGGAAAAAATTTTACAGGATCGAAAAACCGTTACTTTCTTTAAATTTGGTAAAAAATTTCGGGGAAAAATTTTAGCAAAAAAAGCCCAAAAGGGAAAAAGGGGAAAGAAAACAAAATTTCCCTTAAAATGGGGGACGCGGGGGGACTTGACAACAGACCCAAAACAAATAAAAACAGTTTTTAAAGGAGAAATTATGAGGGCTTTATAGGGGGGGAGGGTCACCCGAAACAGATCAGGCCCAAAACAAGTTTTTAACAATTGAAATTGCCGGAAATTTGTGAGGGGGACTTGGGCTCCCTTAATGGCCCTTTTAGATTTGGAGGGTTGTTTGGGGCAAATTTTAAAGGAACCCCAAAGTTTTAAAGCCTGGCCCGGCGGCATTAGGGGGGTTTTTCCCAAACTTTTGGGCCCAAAAAAAAAAATATAGGGAGAGGTATTAAACCGGGGTTTTTGAGGAGATCTTAGAAAAAAAGAGGGTGATGTCTTCGCCCAAACACAGCCCATTTTCAGGGGGGTTTTACAAAGGGGGGAAAGGGCCCCCGGGAAATTGCCCTTGTTTCCAAAAGGCCTTTTCCCATTAACCCAATGTAAAATTTTAAAAAATTTTTTCCAAATTAAGGCAAACGACTGCAGCGGGGGCTGCCCAAATTAGGGGGCCCCAAAAAACCAAAACGGATTCAAAAAGGGAACGGTGGGGGGTGGTTAATATCAGAAAGTATTTAGGGGTTTCTGGATGCATGGGAAGGGAAGGAAGACAATAAAGGGGATGCCCTGCAAAAAAATTGCCGGGGAAAGGGCCGAAAAGGCTTTGAAAAAGGGAAAAAAAGGTCTTGGCTATATAAGGTCAGGGCCCCCAAAAATAAAACATAAAAGGGAACTTTAGGGCTTTTACTGAACCAAATATACGCCCAAAACCCGGGATGGCCAAAAGTAAAAAATCCTGGTTTCCCTCTAGTTCCTATTCGATACAGAAGGGACACGAGGGGGGGTTTTCCCCCCTTTCCCCTTTTCCTATTTAAAAATTTCATGGACCCAAACCCAGGTAGATAAAAAAGTCTCTTCCGATATCTTTGGGGGAATAAAAGGGGGGCAGAGAGGGGGTTAATTTATGCGGGCTTTGCAGATGACTGTTTGCTTTTTTTAAAACCCCCGGGGGGATAATCGGGAAAAGGTTAATTGCTTTTTTGAATAAAGGGGGGAACCCCTTTAGGGGTTAAAAAAATAAACCCATTTTCAAAAAAGCCCAGCTGCTTTTCTTGGGGGACCGGGAGGAGGGGAAACGGGTTAAGAGAGGGGGGGTTCAGGGGCCCTTTTCCCTCTTGACATTTGGGGATAAGAATTTGGGGAAAAAGAAAGAACCTTTATTTATATCAATTGGAATTTGGGCCCTTGATTTTTAAAATACTGGGGAGAGTTAAAAAAGGTGGAGTCCCTTGCCATTATCTTTTTTGGCCCGGGCGCAGCTGAAAAAAATTTGATAACCCTTTGCTCACTTTTATACCCCTTGCAAAATTTGCCAAATTTTTCTGAAACTAAGGATGTAAACCAGGTTACAACCCCTTTTTGAAAAAATTTTTGGGGAAATTTCCCAAAAGGGGCCCAAATTTTTCCCTAAAAAAAAGCTTAGTTTACCCAAGTTGGAGGGGGGTTTAAACCTTCCCAACATTAAAAATGAAAAAATTTAGCGGCTTGGGGGTTTTTTTAGGGGGGGGCCCTTAAACAAAAATAGCTTCTCTAATTTTAAACCTTGAACGGCAGCGGGGTAGCCCAGGAACCTGGTTTGCGCTCTTACACACAGGGTTTTGGGGAAATCTTCCTCCGCATTTTTAAAACGGAGGGGGTTCTCATAGACACACATTCCCCCAATTTGGAAGCATGTCAGGAAGCTGTTTACTTTGGGGGTGCACTATCTAAATATGTTTCCCCATCGGGGAAATTTCCCCACATTTCCGGGGGAAAGGGAAAATAAGTTTTCAAAGAATGGAGAAGGAAAAATAAAATGACCCAATGGGAAATTAAACAATGAAGGTTTAATAGGTTCATAAAGGGGAAAGAAATGAAAAAAGAAATATTTTTCAGGGGGGGGACAAAGTTTTTCCAAATTCTGGCAAGGGATGGTTTTTTGGTAAGTCTAAGAAAAAATTTAGGGGCAGCAGGGGACCCCGGGGCTATTTGTTTGATAGGAAAAAGGGTCAGGATCGCGGGGGTTCCTTGCCCAAAGATTTACGGGGAGATTGGTGAAAGGTGCTACCCACCAATTAAGGAGTCCTGTTTTCGTTGTGGGAAAGGGAGTTGAAAGCCCCCCGAGATCCAAAAAAATCAGGAGGGGGGGAAAAAAATTTAAGAGTTTCTTTTAAATTAACAAAAAACGGGGGGGAGATTTTCTTCCGCTTGGCTCAAAAAAGCCAAAAACCGCTTTTTAATTTTCCTTTAAAGAAAATCCCCCTGCGCACATCTCAGGAATGTCCCAAAGGGAAGTTTACGGGAAGGCCGCCCTTTTTTACATGGCATTTGGCTTTGGGCCCAATTTGAAGAAAAATTGGGTTTTAAATTCTGTTGCTGTTTAGAGGGTGTGGTTTTTGGAGGGTGGAGTGTTTCCCTTTAAGCACGTTTTTCCCAAATTATACCCTTTGTAAGGGAAAACAGGCGGGGGGAGATTTCCGCCTTAATAAATCACAAGGGGGTGCACCCCCGTTTTTTAAAATGGGGTTAATGGAAATCCTAAGAAAATTGGGTTTTGGGGGAGAGTGTCCCACAAAGGATAAATATTTATTGTTTAAAAGAGTTTGTTAACCATAATGGGGAATTGGGGCGGAAAAACAAAAAGAGCTCTTTATTAAAAAGTTTTTTTAAAAAAGGGGAAGAGTTTTATATTTTAAAACTTTTTCAGTTTGAAAAATTTAAGGGGCGCGAGGGATAACTTCCGCACTTTGATTACAACCCCCAGGGAAAAAGGGGGTGGAACCTTGGGCAGAAAAAAGGGGAAAGTTTGTTTCATGCCCAAAAATTTGAAAAGGGGGTTGTCTAAGAAAGGTACAAGGGGGGAATTTCCCCGGGAATGGGTAGGGTTTCAAATTAAAAAATTTTCCCTTGAAGGGGAAAGGGGGGTTTTTCACAAAAAATTTTTTGGTGACAATTTTTTTTCCTTTTTCCGGGGTTTCCCTGGTGGGGGTAGGGGGGGGGGATTGTTTAAATTAGGGGGCCTGGTTTTTATTTTTTAGGGATTTATTAAAAATTTAAAAGGGAATTTGGAAAGCTTTTAAAGGGAAAGCTTTTAAAACTGTTTACTTTATTGAAGTATTATAGTATATTGCGATGTGATTTTTGAAAAAGGAAATGCCCATTTCTTTCTAAAAAAAATCATCTTTTAAAAAAAAAAAAAAAAAAAAACCCTTTTTAAAAACAGCCCCACCCAGAGGGTACAGTATGGAAAAAACACCCCCGCCCCCGGGGGGTTTCCATCCTCAACCCTGCTTGGAAAACCAAAAACGCATTGCCGCAGCCTTTGGGGGGTTTAAAAATGGGTCGCAGGGGGGTTTGGGTCCCAGTCAGGTTCATTGTAATGTGCACCTTTTGGGTTTCTTTTGGATTGAATACACGCGGGACGGATTACAGTATCGTTTGGGGGGGGTGTGCAACCCGGGGGGGAAAGGCAACCTGGGAGCCCTCCTGTAGAAAAGCCAGTTTCCCCTGTACGGGGGAAAAGGGGCTGAAAACCGGGGGGCTCCTTAGCCCTTTTGCTCTGTTCTTTTTTACAAAAGGAAAAAGCGTCCGTGGTCTAATTTATTGCCCCCTTTTCTCTGGGGGGAGTTCAAATTCTTTTCCCCTTTGTCCATGGGGGTGAAGATTTTTTCCGGGGCCCTTTTGTACATGATACCCCGGGGACAGCGTTTCGACATTTTTTCCTTTTCCAAAAAGAATAAAAAAAAATAAAAATTTACATTTTTGTCCACAAAAATCCCCCCCTCCAGGGGCCCGGGCAGGGAATTAACAGGGGGGGGGGAGCAGTTTTTAAACAACCCTTTGTACAAGGCCCAAAAACATTTCCAAACATGCCCCCAAAATTTTAAACCCAATGCTGAAAAAATTGGCCAGGTTTACAGTCTATCCGGGTTTTACACCTTTCATAAAAGGGATTTTTAAAACCCCAAAAACTAGGCTTCAAAATTTTGCACGCAAAGCGACGTCCACTTTCCATGAAGCCACACCTCTTATTTCTTTTTGCTTTTATTTTATGTCTTTTAAAGGGGTTGTCTCGCTACAAAGATTAGCTTTCAAAATGGGGGGAAACACTAAAAAAAGATGTTTTCCAAAAAAAATTGGGAAATTTTTCCATCTTTTTTTGGGTTAAAGGGGAAATTGTCCCTTACAAAACCAAAACTGCACTTGCCCGGGGGGGCCATGAAAAGGGGTAGTTTTTATTCCACTTGGGTAAACCCCTCAATCGGGTTTGGAATCAAAGCAAAAAATCGCACCAAAAAGACCTTTCCCAGCCCCCAAAAAAAATTATCCGCTGCCCACCTTTCCTTAAATTTAATCAAAAAGGGGGAATCACCGGGAAGGAAATCGGATTCCAAAACAGTTTTTTTCAAAAAAAAAACACGAAAAAAAATGCTTACAGGGTCCCCTACTGATCCCCAGCGTTTAAAAAAAAAAAAAAACCTTAAAGGGAAATGGTTTCCGGGCAGCAAAAAATTTAAAACATTTTTACTGAAAACTTTAATATTGGTATTGGGTTTACAGTGCTTACATAAAAAAAATTCTAATAAAAAACAAAGACATAAAATTTCAAAACAGTTTGAAAAAAAAAAGGATAAAGTAGAAAAAATTTCCACTTACAGATTTTTGTTTTCAATCCAAGGGGCAATAAATAAAGAAAAATTGGGAAACGCTCAAGCAGCAATTAACCCCAGGAAAATTGAACAAAATTTTGAGTCGGGGTTTTTGGTTTTTTATAGGAAAAAAAATTTCTTTTCCAGGTTTCCCCCCCTTTCATCATATTTCCCTACTCTTTAGGGCAAAAAAATTTTAATGGGGGTGGGGGACACTTGATTGTTTATGGGGGTTGTTGCTTACAAATCCCCATTAGATGGAAATTTCAGGACGGCTTTTTGCTGTGGAAAAAACAATGAAAGTGTTTCTTTTTGGGGGGGGTAAAAGGGGTGACATCTGTTAAACTTTCTGGATGGGGAATTGTTTGTTTTAAAAGGGAGTCGTAAAATTGTAAAAAAAGTAGGCTTATCAATTTTTCACGGGGCGGTAACCAAGGGGAAAATAAATTTTGCCCAAAAAGGATTTTTTCTGTTTGTTTTCACAATCACCAGTACACTTTTCCTTTCCCTACAGAGGAAGTGGGGGGGGCTTGCACTCTAAGACATGGTGGGATGACAATTAAGAATACATTTAATTTTCAGTGTACTACATTACACCTTCCCCTTTTGGAGTGGGTGTGGGGGACTGGCTCACCTGCCATCTCCTGAGCCCACCTGCGCCTTCCCCTGCGAAGAGACCATCGGCATTACCCACCTCAATGCCCTTTCTGTATCTGAACTACAGATATCGGGTGTTGGAGGAATCCCACTGGGGGGTACAAAAATCACATGTTACATGTGGGAAACATCGCCTCTATGACTGGGGTCCCAAATTTTTAACCGACTTCAGACCCCGGGGAATAACCTTGGCAAAGATTATCCCACAGTTTGCTTTGGATCCGACAGCTTGGAACGGATCACCATTACACTCCATGGGGTTGGATACACCCACAGGGGGGCAGGAGCATACATAACTGGTTTGGGGTACACTTCTACTGTGCATAACAGATTGACAAAGCATCATTGGGCTCAGGCACATCCACGAGCTGTTGGGATCATGGACAACAGACTCAGGATGGCCCTCCCCCACATTACCATCTGGGATACACCCTCAGGCTTAGATACATTATTATTGTCCTACAACAGTCCCGAGATACACTCCCCCGGCCACTTATTAGGTACATCCAGCTAGTAACGGGGTTTGGACCCCCTTTTGCCTTCAAAACTGCCTCAATTCTTCGGGGCATAGATCCAAAAGGTTTTGCAACAAGCCTCAATTGGTCCCAAAGGGGGCCCAAAGAGTGCCAAAAAATATTCCCCACCATGACACCCACCACCAGCCTAACCGTTGATACAAGGCAGGATTTTTTCCATCTTTAAAGTTGTTGACCCCCCAAATTCTGACCCTCCCACCCAAAATGCCACACAAAATCGAACTCACAAACCAGCAACTTTTTTTTCCAATCTTCTTTTTTTCCCCAATTTCCGATGATTGGGCAAATTGGAGCCCGTTTCCTGTTCTTAGCTAAAGGATGGCACCCGGTGGGTCTTCTGCTGCTGTAGCCCACTGCCTCAAATTCCCGTACTGGGCTTTCAGAGATATCTTCTGCTCCCTTGGTTGTAATGGGGGGGCTTATGATCACTGTTGCCTTTCTATCACTCGAACTATTTCGCCCATTCCCTTTGACCTCGGCACAACAAGGCATTTTCCGCCCACGGACTCCCGCTCACTGGATGTTTTTTTTTTTTTCGGCCACTCTGTAAACCCTAGAGAGGTTTGTGCATGAAAATCCGGGAGATCAGCATTTCTAAAATACTAAACCCAGCCCTTCTGGCACCAACAACCATCCACTTAAAACACTCAAACACCTTTTTTCCCCCCCATACGATCTCGGTTTGAACTGCAGGAGATTGTCTTACCATGTCTACATGCCAAATGACCGATTTGCCCCATGTGATTGCTGATTAGAAATTTAAGTTTTAACGACAGTTGGACAGGTGACCAAATAAATGGCCGGGTGAGGTACACCCTCAGCTTGGAACATCATTTTTGCCTAACGTCTGAATACCCCTCAGGCTTGATACAGATCATTGTCAATACATCGGAGATCCCCTCAGTTTGATAAATCATTATTGTCCAATGGGCATGTTCACACGGCTTATTCACCCCGATTTGCGAGCCGATTGCGCCGCAAATCCGGCGGAATAAGGGGGGGGGTCAGGGGGGACGGGGCGCGGCCCGCCGTCCCCATAGACTGCCATTATCCACGGCGCGTTTTTGCGCCGGATAATAGCATGCCCCCCTTTTCTCCCCCCCCCGGGGGATTCGCCAGCGGGGAGGACGACGGAATCCACTGTTCTCTATGAAGCAGTGGATTACCGTAATGACTCCGACGGATTGGCGCTATGAAGCGCAAATCCGGGGGCGGAATACGGCGCCAATTGTCGGAAAAAAAAGCCGTGTGAACGGGCCTAACAGTCCAGCATGCGGCAAGCTTAGATCAGGGGGACCCAGCATTACAGCCTGGAATGTCCAAGGTTCATAACTTCCAGAGTATCTGTGGGCTGAATACTCTAGGGCCCCCAAAAACAGCTAGGGAAATTGGTGTCTGGCCCAACCAGCCTAGACACCGAACTCCAGCACAACAGCTGAGATGCATTAGCGCCTCATAACAGGGTGGAACATCCACAGGGTTAATACATCACAGCAATACACAAAACTGACAAGACATTTTCCCCCACAGGTGCTGGGGGGGCCTTGATAAGGGGGGGGCGACATAGGGTAGCCCTTTATCCCCATGGGTTTCTGCCACACAGTTGGGTGCTATCAGGGGCCCCAATTCTTTAACTCTGGTTTGGCTCCCTTTTTCCCTGTGCACTCCCTGATTATCAAACTCCGCAGGGGGGAGGGCTGCTGGGCCCCAGCTCCTCTCCCTTACTGATAATGGAACATGTGAACTTGACTGTCACAGAAGGGAGGTTGAGGAGGGGTCAGACCTTCCACCTCAGCTTGCAATTTGATCTCCAAAGATTTCGCCTTGGGCTGGTCACCGACACACAAACTAAGCTTGCAGGCATCCGATATTTGGGACAGGTGTGACATAAGGGACATTTTTTATGCACATACACATATCCTTGGGATCATTCAAGGTATATCCACTGTCAGATTTTTCCCCTTTCCCCCCGGGCATTTTCCCCAAATATTGCACAGTCTCTTGGGGAATCACATATCGGGTTGCTGGGGGGTTCCTTCGGGGGGACTGGGAAAATAATTTCCCCCGCAAACTCCCAATCCAAACCCAGGAGACCGAATAGGGGGTAGTGTTTTTTTGGGGTGGGGAAAAAAGGTTATAATGGGTGATCCTTTTTTTCTCTATTTTAATGTATTATTCCGATAATACCTCACTTCTTTAATATTCACGTAAAAGCTGCCTGTATAACCGTACACTTTGTAATGTGTTTTGCAAAGGGCCCCCTTAAAAAATTTGGGTTTTGTAAAGGATAAGGGTTATAAAAATGAAATTATTTAAAATTTATCTTTTTTTTTCCCAACCCACAAAAAGGGGCATCTGTGCTCAGACACCCCTTTGATTGCCAAGATGGCTCCCCAGTTTTAGTTTCCCTTTTCCTTCTCTCTAACAAAGAGAGGGAGGATAAATTTTTAAAACGTAAAATAAGAAAGCCAATAAAGGGGTTTATTTTTTCTTAAGGTTTGTGTACACCCCCCGCCCTTTGTTAAAAACTGAGTATGTAATAAAAAACTTAGCAGAAATTCTTTGCCCTGAGAAAGGGCCAGACTGTGATTTTCCTCTCTGGCCCGTCCCAAAACTAATATATGATTTGGTCCCCTCGGAAAGAAAGACCCCTTTTTGTGTTTCCCATCTACAAACACTTGGCCCCCTGGGGTGAGGAGCAGTGATATTTTTGTGTATATATATATTTTATATATATAAAAATATATATATATATATAATATTATAAAAATTTATATATAATATATTTATACTTTACATACATCCCAACACCCCAAAGGAAATTATCGATGCAGGCAAAGGGGTGAATTGAACTGCCGACAAAACAGGGGAAAGAGGGGCCCGCCCCCCCAAAAACCCAATTTCAGGAAAAGTTTTTAAAATTCCTCTTAAAACGGGAAAATTTTTTTGTCCTCTGTGGTTGGGCACAATCGGGCCCCCTCGATACTTGGATTGACCTGAAAATTTAATTTGGTCAGTCCCCCGGAAATTTTTTTACAAACCTGCCCCTTTTAAAGTGTTTTCCCCCAAGGGGTTTTTTTTCTGATTTATGTGTATTGAGAAAATTGTGGGTTTTCGCGGGTTTGGGTGTTTACCTGGGCTCCCCAGATTGTGGGGGTTATCTGACCGATACTTCTAGGCGGGGGGAGTCAGTGAGTATCCTACTTGGTGAATATAACTTTTTCGGGTTTCTCAGAACGCAATCTGTGGTTGAGGAAATTTAAATTTGCTCTTCTGGGGGTGGAGTCTTTGAGCGCCCCCCCTCTTGGTGGAGAAGGGGGCACGCCCCATTCATTTTTTTTCCCTCGCTATTCGTTTCGGCCTTTGTTTTTTTTGTGTGATAGGGTTTGGTGGGACTTCTAACTAAAAAGCAACTTTGGTTTTTTAGGACCTTTTTGACTGCAGCAAAAACAGCTTTCCCCTGAAAAAAGCGGGGAGAAAAGGAAAAGAACTGAAAGCCCCAAAATTTTAAAAAATCACCACCCCCCTATAAACTGTTTTGTAACTTAAATGTCTTGCCTCCGGGGTTTAAATTTAAAGTCAAAATGGGTTTTAAAGGTAGGATTGAGCTTTTTTCTGCTGTTATTTAAAGTTTTAGTGAACAGTGAAAACCTACTGGCTTTTTTGGGGGGAAAAGGGAAATTTTTAGCCTTGATTTTATTTTTTTGGGTTTAGTGCAAACAGCCCCATTGCTGGTTTTAGGGGGAACTAAGAATGTTGGGATCTGAGTTTTCATTGTTGTTTAGGGAATCAGAGGGGGCTTCAGTAAATAAAGGATTTGATGAAAGTGGCTTAGCCCGGGAAAAAGGGGGTGTTATTAAAAGGACCCTGCAAAGTACCCTTAAGTGTGATTTAAAACCCCCAGAAACCCTTTGGAAAAAGGAGGGAAAGGCCCGAGGGTCGTTTTACAGAAAAAATTTTTTAAAAATTTTAAAAAAGGGGATCTTGGAATTTTATTGAGGGTGAATCCCCCCGAAACCGGGGAAAACTGATGGATTCATAGAGAAGGGTGGGGCCCGGGGGGTGAAAACTCCCATGGTACCACCCCCCAAAAGAATTTTTCCCTGAAAAAAAAGGAAAGTTTTGATCCCAACCCGCCCTGAAATGGCGGAGAGCTAAATTAAAGGGGATTTGGTGGGGTGGGGGGTTTGTTTAAATCAGGGGGGGGAGAGGGGGGTTTGTTGTAATTGTGGGTATTACCCCCAAAAGAGGGCCCCATTAGCTTCACAGGGCCTTTCCCTATTTTTGTTTATTTTTGCTTTCCCCCTCCCAAATTTTACTCCACTTATTACCCCCATTTAATGCCAAGTATAGGGAAACCTCTGGTGCCTTTTGCCCCCCCCACAACTTCCACAACAAAAATTTCGCCTTCTGTACCCAAACCCCAAACGCTCCTGCCCATGGGTGTAGCAACCCCTGAATTTCACTTTCCCTTTTTTGCCCGCCCCTTCCATGTAAATTTTTCCTACTCCAGCCCCAGCCCAAATGCTCCATTGGGAAAGCCCACACCCTTTTTCCCTTTCGGGGTTAAATTTCCCGCCCGTTCCGGGCCCACCATTTCCCCGGGAAACAAGATGGGGCCCCTGCCCCGGTTTTTCCAATTCTGGATGGCGAATACTGGAAATTTAGGGTTTGCCACCCCCAGCCGGGCCCTACTTTGGAAAAAACCCTTTTCAAGATGGGGGGGAAAGAAGTTCCCAGTGGGAGCAGGCTCTAACGCATGAGGATGACATGATAGAAGGGAAAGACTGAGAAGAAGAACCCTCATAGGAAAAGTGGGGGCCCAGATGCCCGGCTTGCTGCGGGGGGGGGCAAACCCCAGCCCCCCACTGCTTTAGCAAACCCCCCGGGAAAAAGACACTGGGGAGAAACATTTGGGCCCAGTGGAGGAGGGTTTCAGGAATTGGACTACGGAAAGGACCCCCTTATCTCCAGGCCCCACTCCCAAGGAGGGGCGCGAAGGCCCAAACTTTAAATTTATGTTCCCATTCCCCCCCCGAAGTCAAGTGTCTTTTCCTTTAACAGGGGGAATTCCCGGGACCCTGAATAAACACCCCTATGCCCTATTACAGAAAGATACCCCAAAGGGTTTCCTTGGAAGAACTACACGGGATACTTAAAATTTTTTAGGGTCCTTGTGGGAAGTTAAAAGCAGGGGATTAAACGGGGCCCCATTGTGGCCAAATCCCTTTTTAAAAAGCCGCCCAGATTTTTGGATGAGTTCATTGTGCCTCCAGAGTGTAATTTTTGTGAACTTTCGGGCCGCTGAATACTTTCACCAAAGTTTAGGAGGAAAAACCATGCAGGGTTTGCTCAGATGTTCTTTTGATCGGGATTATCCTCCGTTTGGGGGAAGCCATAGGGGGCTGGGTTCCCTTGGGACCAGTGCCCTTTGTGGATGGCCTGCTGGAACCCTTTAAAAGAAGCAACTGAAGAGGGTTTTTTTGGCCGAGTCCCAAGACCTCCAAAGAGTTTTGGGGGTGTTTCCCTAGTTGCAAAAGGAAACCAAAAAATAATTTTCCCCTTGGGGGGAAACTTGGGGGATGAAAGCCTCCCCTCCTGAAATGGTGCCCGGGACCATATAAGGCCCCTTTGGATCCTCCAAACCCAAGACCCCCCGGCTTACTTGCTTGAACTCCCAACAGAACAGGCCCACGGGCCCCCCCGCAAATCAAAAAAGAGTAGAACACCAAAAGGGTTACTGGACCCGCTGCTAAATGTCTGTCCTATTCCTGAAGCCCAGCCCCAAATAGGACAGGGAAGCCCCTCTGTGAAAAACCCGGGTATGAAGCAGTGAAGGAAAAAAACCCCCTTTCCACCTTGTTTAAAAGATCCCTTGGAGTCCTTTCCCCCAAAGCTGAAAAAAGCTTTGCCAGTCCCTCCGGAAATGGGCCCCTTTCCCCTACCAGAAGACCTTAAAGCTTTTTTGTTCGGAAAGGGGAAAGGGACCAAAGGCCTGGGAGATTCGCAGGCCCATCCCAGGATGAAACAGCCAATTTTGGGACTACCCGGGCAAGGGGGGAACCCGCTGCAAAGGGGGGGAACCCTTCCATTTTTACAAGCTTTTTGTTTGCAGCCCAATTTCTGCTGGTTTAAAAAAAGCAATATCAAGTGGAAAACACCCCCTCTTTCCTTCTGGCTCCACGTGGACATCTCCCCTTTCCCAAAACCACGACTTCTCTCATTCAGCACAGCATTCGGGGCTTCAGTGTTTTCTCCTCCCCCCGGATAACGTAAACTCTTCTGCGCTTTTTGGTTTTCCCCTTCACCCAAACCCAAACCTTACTTCCCCTTCCTCAAGGGGGGAAATGGGGAATGAAGGGGAAAGGGGAAAGTTTCCCGGTGCACATGAAGAAACCCAATAAATTTGCTTAGAAACCATAAAGGGAAAAACCTCTCATTTAAACCCGGTTTATGGTTCTTTTTGTGGATGGCCCCAGATTTGCAGACAGGGCCAGGACATATCACAGGGGATATGCCGTGGGAATCAAAACCCCAGTGTTGGAAGCAAGAAGTTTTTGGCATTGCTAAGTCAGCCCAAGAAGACGGCAGCAGAACTTTTTGGAAAGGGCAAAAAAGGACCCCAACATATGAAAGGACTCGGATATGCTTTCGGGGTCCCCCCAGGAATTTTTGGAAACCTTTTTGGGAAAGCACGAGATTTCTCATGGCTGGGGGGGCCCCCCAGGGGAAAAACCTGGACAAACCCCATTCAGGTCCTGATGGGTGCCCTGCTGCTGCCACGGAAAAGTGGCTATACTAAAAATTTTAAGGGCAAAAGGGGTGAAAGTGTACAGAAAAACAAAGGCCCCACTTTGGGGGCCCAAAAGGCCCAAAACCGGGCCCCGCAGGAGGTGAAAAAAGGGGAAGCAAGTAAAGCTGTCAGTGGTGCAGGGGGGAAAATGTGCACCCAACCCGCAAAGAGACTGGGGCCAAAAACGGGAACAAGCTCCACTGGAGGAAAAGGGAAGCTGGAAAAAAAAAAGAGACCAAAAAGAACAAAGAAGACGTCTTATGGAGAAAGGGGGGGGGACCCTGCTTGCCAGGGGTTAAAACCCAGCTGTAGGCAAGGGGCCAGGGAAAACGGGAAACTCTAAAGCAAAAACGCTTAAAGGGGGGAAAGAAAAAACCGGAAACCCCCTACCCCGGGACAGGGGCCCAAAGTTTGGGGTTAGAGTCGGCAAAAAACCCCCGGGGATAGTTAGCTCCCCCCGGCCCAAATGTTTTTCCCTTTTAGGCATTTGCCCCAAAGGCAAGGTCATATTTCCCTGGGAAATTGAAAGCAAACAAACGATGCGATGACCTTAATGTGACTGCAGGGGTTTTAAGATTTTGTCACAAATTTTTTTTGGGGGTTTTCCTTTTCCAATCCAACTTAAAGTTCCCTGCCCATAACTCCAGCCTGGAACGGGGGTTTTCGGAAGAAGTTTGTGTGAAAAAACCCTTTAGCCCCCGGGGTTTTTAAAAGGGGCCGCCCCAAAGGGTTCCCTGCCCCAAACAACCAAAATCTGCCCAAGGGGCAGGAAAACCCAAATTCAAATCCATGTTTTCCCCCGCAAGATCGCTCCAGCCCCCAGAGATGAAGAAAGATGCTGCTTTTACTGACTTAATGTTGTTTTGCTTTGATTCTTGGGCAAACCCACCCGGTTTGGCCTTACTAAGGAGAGAGGGTGGCCCAATTTTTTGGGTTTAAAAACTCTTCAGGGCCCATTTCCACATATTCTTTTTTTTTTGGGGAATGAAAAGAAAGGGTTGTCCTGAGGTCCCCATACAGTCCCAACATCTAAAAAGAACTTTTCCCCCACCTGCCGGTGTATATACTTGTGTGTGACTATGAGTACGGGTTTAGGGCCTCCTCCTATTTCCGGGGGTTGCTGTGGGAGGGAAAATTACCGGGGATAAATGGGGATATAAACCACAACCCCCCCAAAAAGGAAAGATAAAAAAGGGAAACCCCCAACCCTACAAGGATGAGTTAACAAAAACGGGATCGTAAAAACCCCAAAAGGGGAAAACCCAGGTAAAGCAACCCCCCTACCCTTTAAAACCTTTAAAAAAACCCCTTTCAAGAGGATGGGCATATATTACGGGGGGGGGGAAACGGGGATTTTCAAGAGAAAAACCTTTGAAAGATATAATACGACCCAGGGAAAGGGTTTGGGGGAGCCCCATCCCCAAAACACCGGAAAACCCCACTTAATGCCCCATGTACGATTTTTAAAGAGCATGACAGCCAAAAAGCTGATCCCCCCTTTTAAAGGAAAAACCCCATAGGGTGGGAACCCCCGGGGGGTTCCTATAAGGAACTTGTGGCTGGAAGGGGTTAAGTATACCCCAAAACCAGCACAATAAAAAAAAAACTGTTTTTCCCCGGCTCAGCTTTTGGCCCCCTTAGGGGAAACTGTCCCTCTAGAAAATTCCTGTTTTCAGCACATTTTTAAAATGGTTCCTTCCTTGGGGGTTTCTGTACCCCAAACCCCACCAAAAACCCACACTAAACGGTGAGGTGGAAGGCCAAGTACCCGTCCCCACCAAAAAAATAAGGGCCGGGGGTTTTTGGGACTACAGTTTTACCCAAGGGTAAATTACACCTGCTATCCCTTTTGTATATGGGAAAATGGCAGACCTTTGGGAAACTTTACCACAAAAGGGGTACGCTCCACTTAAGTAACATCAGGGGAACAAATTTCCCGAATAAAAAAATCTCCATGGGGGTTTGTATATTGGATATGTGGAGATCTCAAATCGGGGACAAATTTGGAGGGAAACCCTGGACTGGACAATTTTCCCCTGCCCAAAACTACTCATCCCCGGGCCACAAACTTGGGTGAAGGGGTAGGGGATACCCCCAAAACCACCGGGGAGTAAAAAACCCAGGAGCAGAAGGGGGGAAATCCCCCCAAAAAGGGGCGTTTTGGCCCCCCAATTTTGGTATATTGAGCTATTGGGGACCCCCAAGGGGGGGGGCCCCCTGATGAGTTTAAGGAAAGGGGGCCCGGGTGGCCGCGGGGTTTTTTGAATCTCGGGCTCCCGATAATAAATGTTCTAAACCGGAAATTTAAAAAAACCTCCTGTACTTTTACCCCCCCCCCAAAGATAAAAAAACCAGACCCGAAAAGGTTTAAAGTGACTGGGGGCCCCTTTTAAAAAGCTTGTCAATTTTTTCCGCCCGAATTTAAAAAAGGGAATTCGGGAAATGGGCGGGGGCCCCTTGGGGGAGACGGGGCCGCTGTTTTAAAGGGATGGAAGGGATTTTTTTTAAGTAAAAGGGGGAATTGTGATTTTTTTTGCATTTTTTTCTTTCCTTTGCCCTAATTGTTGTTTGTTTTTTTTCCATGTTTGGGGGAAATCCCTTGGAAGAGCTGGGGCCGGGAAAGCTTTCCCCCCCCCCCCCCTTTTTTTTATTAAAAAACATTTGGGTCCACGGCCTGGCTTCTACAAATGACAGAAACCCAACTCCCAATACCCTACACTTTTCCAACCCCCCTTTCCCTTAAAATTTGCAGGGCTTTAAAAGACCCCCTTTTGGCCCCTTCCCCAAAACAGTCCCATCCCCCCGAAAAGAGCGGACTTTCCCCAGTAAAGAAGTTTTGAGCAGGGGGTTGGGGATAGGGGAAACACTTTTTTGGGGCCCCGGTTTTGGGAGCCCCAACCCTCATGCTTATCAGAGAGCAAGATTGGGCCCTTTTCAAACAGCTTTGCCCCTTTGGAGTTAGGTCCCAAGGGAAAGATTAAAATGAAAACCAAAAGCCCCTCAAGGGGGGTGTTTTTTTGGAGGGGAAAAAAAGGGGTTATAAAAGTGGGATCCTTTGGGGTCTCTATTTTTAATTTTATTTATTCCTTTTAAAAAAAAAACCTCACAGTCTTTATATATTGCACGTAAAAGCTGCCGTAAAAAAACCTTTACATTTTTGGAAATGTTTTTTAGCAAATGGCCACATATAAAAATCTGTTTGAAAAGGGATAACTTTTTATAGAATGTTTTATGAATAATGTTTTTTCCACTCACAAGAGGGCCCCGTCTTTGCTCAAAACACACCTGTATGCCAAGTTTGGCTCCCCAACTTAGATGTTTTTTCTTTTCTCTAAAAAGAAGGGAGGATCAAAACTGTAAAAAGGGAAAAGCAAACCAAGAGGGTTTTTTTTTTGTTTTTAAGAATTTTCCCCCCCCCCCCCTTTTTAAAAAAACCTTGGTATGTGAATTTAAAACTTACAGAAAACTCTTTGTCGAAAAAAGTGCCCAGACTGTGTTTTTTTCCCCACGGGGGCCGGTTTAATTTAATTTAACTGTTTGGCCTTTAACGGAAATTATCCCCTTTTGTGCTTCCATTTTACAACAATAGTAGCAAAAAACACCCACTTCTAAAAATCCCCCGGCCCGCTCCCCAGTCCAGAAAAAACACGACCCTTTGGGGTTATAGTAGAGGGGGCCCTCCCCCAAAATTTTTTTTCCAGTAAAGGGACAGGTTTCCTTTCCTGGAAAAAATATCTTAGCATCCCACCTTCCGGGAACACACAAACAAGTCCCCTTTCTCTTAAACTGTCTTTGAACCATGGGGACTTTTTCTGCCCTTTGGTGACGGGTTTAAGGTTTGTTTTTCCCCCTTCCCTGCAGTCCAGTTATAAAAAGAGGGAAGGGCCTTTACGGGGGGCTTTCGGGGAACCCCTCCGTTTGGGCTGGAAAAGGGGCCCCAAACTAACATCCCCATTTTTTTTGCATTAAAACATTTGCCATGCCCAGCCCCCGTGGGCTTTGGGGGCCCTGGGTGGCAAACCCAGGGGGAGTACTAGGGGGGTTTGCCCAGGTAAACAAATGGGTGATAAGGGACCCCCAGCCGGGGCTTCCCCTTTTCCCCAGGTGGACTCAGGTGTTCCCCGGGCCCTTCGGGGCATTTTTTGGGAAAAAAAGGGTTGCCCTCCAGTTCCCCCGGGCTTCGGGGACTTTTGTCACAGCCCACAGAAAAACCCGGAGATCATTTCAGCCAGATATGGAGAAGCTGCTCCTTGACCATTAGATTCAACAGGTCGTCAAAGCTGGAAACAGAGAGTCCTTCTACCCATTGCTTGCAGGTGGCACTTAAGTTGCTCTCCACATCTGTGTAGCTGTCAGTGGGACCTTTCTTCAGGCTCCGAAATTTCCTGCGATACACCTCCGGAGTGAAGTGATATTTCATGACCAGAGCTCTCTTTATGGCGTCATAGTCCCCGTCTTGCTCTGGTAGGAGGTCCGAAAAAACCTCCAAGGCTTTGCCCCTTAGTCCTGGGGTCAGATATCGTGCCCACTGCTCTCTGGGCAGATGATATTGTCTGCAAGTCTTTTCAAATCCTCGTAGGAAAACATCTAAGTCCCCATTCTTTTCCATCACAGGAATGTGTTCTAGTCGGGGTTTCAAAGGGTTTGTATCCTGGACATGAGGCTGTGGCAAAGCCTCACCCCTTTCAAGTTGTGCCAGCTGTAGCTTGAGGTCCCTCTCAGCTTGACGTTCGGCCGCCTCTCGCTCTCTCGCTGCTTGGCGCTCAGCCGCCTCTCGCACGGCCTGACGTTCAGCAGCCACAGCCTCTTGTTCTCTCTCTGCCTGATGTTCCGCAGCCTCTGCCTGTTGGTATTGCAGGATAAGTTGTAGGCGCAAATTAGGGTCACAAGCGCCAAGTTGCTGCAAAGCCATGCCCAGAGCAGAGTCCATGCCTCCCTGAGAACTGCCGCTGCGGGTGTCCTCAGGGGAAATTATTTCAGGAGCAAATTCCGTCAATTGGACCTGTGCGTTGTCAATTTCGTTCTCCGACGCCATGTCCAGCTGCTGCAAATCCTGCTCCACGAGCTCACGGATCAGCTGAACCTTCGTCTTTGCTGCCGGATTGATATCTCCCCGCATAGGCTGATGAGAGTTTCTTTGCTTTGCTTCTTGTACAGAGCTGCCATTTTACAAAGCACCCTTTGCCAAATAAAAGATAGAAAAGAAAAACAGGGAAGGGAAACTGATTGTGCGTATGTCAAGTAAGCACTGCGTTAGTTCTTGTAAGACTGGTGTAATCTCCACAAAGATACAGCCAGTCTTTTAGTGCAGGGAATAATTGCTTAAACCAAGCACTAATGCTGCAATAAAAAAAGAAAAATATCCCACCGCTTTGCCACCAATTTGTCACGTACACACTCACCAGCACGTGACTGGGGGCCACTGTAATGGGGTAGATTTATCTCCACTTGCGCTCACCTCTCAATCAGGTAGCGAATCAAACATAAATCTCACCACAAGACAGTTCCAGCACCCCCAAAATTATCCGCTGCCATCACCCTCCTTCAAAAATCAAAAAGGAATCAGGCAGAAGGAATCTGATTCCTAACAGATATTCTAAAAACACGTAAAAAAATGCTTACAGGTCACCTCACTGCTCTCCAGCAACTACAAAAAAAAACCACTCCTTCAAGGAAATGGATCCAGGCAGCAACAAGAATTAACATATTACTGATAACATTAATATTGGTATTAGGTACAGTGCTTACATAAACAAAATCTAATAACAATGACTATGACATACACATCAATACAGTTATGAAAATAAAAAGGATAAATGCATAGAAAGATTTCACACTTACAGATGTTTCAGCTTTCAGATCCAAGGGGCATGGATAAAGAAAAATTGGAACACAGCTCAATCAGCAATTGAACCCCAGGCTATGAACACAGATTTGAGTCTGGCCATGTGTGTTATAGGCCCAAAATTCTGTCCAGGTTTCCCGTCCTCTCTCATATTTACCTACTCTTTTACTGGCTGAAAATATAATGAGGTGGGTGGACACTTGATTGTCTTATGAGGGTTGTTGCTTACTATCCCCATTAGATGGCAATCACGGACTGCGCTTCTGCTGTGGACAGAACAATGAAAGTGTTTCTTGTTGGGGGGGTCAAAGGTGACATCTGTTATACTTTCTGGATGGGGATTGTATGTGTTACGAGTCGTAAAATTGTCATTAATCTAGGGCTTATCAGATATGCACTGGGCTGTAACCACACGGGATAATATACTTGTTCAAAAGGACTTTTCTGTTTGTTTTCACAATCACCAGCTACACATTCCATTCCTACAGAGGAGGTGTGGGGGCTTGCACTCTAAGATATGGTGGGATGACAATCAAGAATACATTTAATTTTCAGTGTACTACATTACAAGGATCTACACGTGATTTTATCACCTTCTTTGCTCTCTCTGGTTCCCCTAGTGACCGACCTGTGTACACTTTTCTCCCCTGCTGTGTGTTCCCAGAGAGTCAGGTCATCACACAGGTCACAGCAGCACAGAGCTCTGGGCACTGACAGCTTGATTTTATCTGATCTTACAGACAAAAGACTAATTACTCCACTATTTACTTTAGCTGAGAAACTTCAAAGGACCTTGGAGAAGGTAATTTAGTTGATAAACATAATAAACAGAGAAGGCTAAATACACAGAGTGAATATGCGAATTACATTACAGCTCATCCCGGAAGTGGCAGAGAAAGCAGCTTTATTTCATTCATGCAGCCTATGAACCTTTGAGATGAGACAATCCCTTTAATGATTGTCACTTGCTGAAATTAAAACTGACAATTTATTTGGAACGTTTCCTGGTTCCTATTTTGTCAGCTTCAACTTGTGTCATCTACGATTTTGTGGACTTTTCTTTACGGAATATATATGGTTTGTAATTTTGTTTCATTTACCTTATTGGAATCATTTATTTCTTGCTGATTTGTATTGTGTTTGGGTCCTCTGATATGACGGTGGTGTCTGGATGACCTCATAGGCACCAGACTGTAGCTTGTGGTTTTAAGTGTTTTTATGGGTCTTTTTGGAGCCGTCTGTTTATGTGTAGCTATTCTGTAATAAATTATAGTAGTGCAGCTTTTGGTTGTTCTGAATATGCTTTCTTTTTTGTTTTTTCAATTGATAATAATGATGTAGTAAGACGCCCCCTAGGGCTCACAGGACACCTACCATTGGCAACTCCTTAACCAGTGCTTCAGTTGCCACGAAGACATTGTCCACAATGTGTTGCGGCTCCATCCACGGGTTACCCACCCGTATTGTGCTGAAAAATGAAAATGGATTAGTCACTCGCGATCGTCTCCAGTGACAGAGCCCAGACCGGCTGCCAACTCTCACCATCTGTGTTCATTGCAAATATGAAGCGTTGTTGACCGGATACGCCATTTCAATTCAGCGGCGAGGTACTTGCTCTCTAAATCGATAAACTGAACAAACCTGCAAAAAGAAGGCGAAGAAAACGAGGGAAGTGAAAAGTAATGAGACCAAACAATATAAAAAACAAATCGCCAGAGTGAGCGAGTATTGAAACCCCTAGCGCACGTGTCAAACTCAAGGCCGATGGACTGAGTCATGGCCTCCAGATGTGGCCAAACGAGAGCTTAGACACAGCGATCAGGGACGGACAAGGTCTGGACGCAGAGGGACCAGATCTCCACTTTCCTGGAGAACATACCCAGCCGAGGGAGCAGACGCCATATTGGATTCAGAGCTCTGCCGCAGTCTTCCATATTGCTCTGCTCAGCAACTCGCAGGCGGTGGCGCAGCTCTGACAGCCCCGAGGCCACCCTGCAATGTAGGAACCCCGCTGCCGAGCTGTACCGCCTTTATTGCAGTGCTGCTGTGAGAATCAATGCCCCCTATTCATGTACCTGAGCTTCCACCAGACTGTCCACATTCACCCACACCAGGTCACTAAGGGATATATAACCATGGCGGCCACGAAGACCTTTATTAGGCCCCAGCTGCCACGATAACCGGTTAGCACCCCGCAAAGTTCCCACACAAGGGTCGATTAGGCATCAGAATGGTGCTTTGCACCCTCATTCAACCACTTAGATGCCATGGTCGTGTTTACCATGGCATGTAAGTAGTTAAGCATTCAAGATCGGACACACCTTAAAGGACAAGTCTAATTTTTCGGGGTTTTTTTTCCCCTTACTTCATTAGAAATTGCTTTTAAGCACACTGTAGTGCCAGTAACTTTGCTTACATGCACACTGTGCTTTTGATTCTGACAGGAAGTCTGTCTCTGCATACATTCCTATGAGCCTGACTTTGAACCTCCCATAGGATTGCATAGAGAGATTCACTTCCGGGTCACACAACTAACTCATGAGTATAGGTCACATGACCCTGTTGCAGCAGTCAGAAATCCTGTATTCAGCTGCAGGAAGCAAATTTACTGGCACTGCTGTGTTACCTAGAAGCAATTTCTAATAAATTATAGGAGAAAAAAACCCAAAAACTAAGTGGTGCTTTAAATAGGATGTATAATATGGATACATAAATAACAGATACTTTATACCCAGAGTGTGTCTCAGAATCAGGGCGACACCTTCTGTTAGTTTATTGCCGGATAAAGTCCAAGACTCACCGGCGACATAATGATTCTCCATACTCGCACAGGAGGAGCGGGCGAATCTTCTCATCAGCAAAAAAGATATGACGTCTGAAGAACTTGATCTTTTCTAATTTCGATCTCACTCGGCTTTCTACAGGGATGATCTGAGATGACATTTTAGATGTTTAACCCCTTTATGACCAGATCTGTTTTTGCCTCAATGCTTTGACAGTCAAAACTTAATTTTTACAACACAATTTGAGGGGAATGGATTCCTATAAATTATTAATTTTTTTTTTTTAAAGAGTTTACAATTTTTTTCCCCTTTAAATTAGTATCACCACGGCGGCTCCATTGTCAGCACATCGCAGCATTAAATGAATCTTTTAATAAATTTTTTGTTTGCTGAGTTTTTTAGTAAAAAAAAAAAAAAAATGATCAATCTATCTATCTATCTATCTATCTATATATATATATATATATATATATATATTTATATTATATATTAGCACAAAGGTATTTTAGACAGTGTCAATCAGCATCTGTTTAGCAGCATTGGCATCTATTTAGCCAGATGGCTTGTCTTCAGCCATAACAGAACTATACACAGTCTGTGTAAACGATAGCAATGACAAAACAATATAACATAAATCCTAATCAGTATAGCCGCTGAATAAACAGAGTCCCTCTCTAACAGTGGTCTACCGCACGGTACCACCAACAGATCTCACAAAGTCCAGTGTATGTCTCTCTCAAGCCTGGGGAAGACAGAGCCTCTCTTCTCAGCACTGTTTGCTGCTCCAACCAATTCCTGGAAGCCAAAACGCTCTGTTCATCTGACTGACCAGACTTAAACTAGTCCAGGTAAAATCTGGTCAGGATACATGGGAACAGTCATCCCACCCAGCACTTAGACTGCTCCAGTAAAGAACCGGCCTGGACTGACTGATACAGCCATACTAAATTACTAAGTTGGAGTCCACAGTGACTCCAAGAGCCTCATAAAATATATATATATAATGCTCAAGCATTATCCCTTATGCCACAGGCCCCCAGTGCTAAAAAGGGTTACCGCAATCTCCTGTTGGGTCACTGGGAAACCTGGTGAACCAATCAAAGTAGGAGGCCCCTTTGATTGTGAGACAACCCCTTTAAGGATATACTGAAGAGATAAAAAAAAAAACAATCCACCATCACTCAATACAATTTGCTAACACTCTACATCTACTCACCTCAATTTTATCCATGATCCCGAGTTTTTGGAGACACTTCATTATGTGTGGTAACTCTTATGGTACTTCTTTGGATGCGAGCTGTGTCCAGGTTCAATTTATGCGTGAAACATGTAAATCTTACCTTGCTGTATGAAAATGCAGTAAAGACTCATGAGGCAGTGACTGTGGGAGAAGGCAAGAAACCGGCATTTTTATTAAATGCCTAATGTAGTATAGACCATGCGACAAGAAATAACCTTGAGGGAATCCCTACAACCTAGGTGGCTAGGAGAACCTAAAACTACAGGCTCACACAATAGCAGACCTCATGGTTCTGACTGTCTGGTCACGGATTTATGGTGCCAGATGAAGAGCCAGGCCATCATATATATTAAAACCGCACTTCCTATGTACAAAATGAGTCGCTCCGCCGCCTTCTAAACCCTGCAGTGAGAAGGATGTCCTCAACCTTATGGTAGCATAATAATCTCCTGACACTGATCCTAATTGTGCAGAGCATTGTAGTGGTCATAGGGGGTCCAACAAAAGTAGGCCAAACAAATTTGCCAACTAATCATACCCAATACCACAAGAGTTTGCAAATCTTCTGACAACAGCCTATGGCGGCAAAGTAAGGATGGTAGCAGATAGAAATTAAATAAAAAACCCGGCTTACAGGATGCTGATACCACAAATGAGTGTCTTCGCTCCGTCATCCCTGGCATTTAACCTGAGCTAGTTCTGTGGTCAGTGTTCGTCCACTGTTATCCACAGGTACGCTTATACAGGGGGGGGGGGGGATGCTCCTCAGATCACCCATGGGCACTTCCTTGCAACGTTAGGATACAATGGTAATTGAGCGGTGCTAAGCGCAATGCATAGTCCTGGTCCCATAGTTGGGCTTAAATCAATAAACAAAAAAGTAAGACAGCAAATAAATAAAAAAAAGTTTAACACCCCTGACTAACAATATAAAAAAACATACATATATTCACACACATACAAAAATTCAAGAAAAAAGAAACACATTAAAGAGTTCTGGAACAAAGTGAAATATCAAAAAAGCTTCGCATCATTCTTAAGGAGACACAACAAGATAAAAAGACAACAGGTGAAAAAAAAAGCATATAAAATGTTAAAACTAGAATTAATTAACATAATTAATCCTTACAATACTAAAAAAACCCATTCGATTACTGGATTCTGTGTCCTTAATGATTCAATCTATAAAATTATGTTATTTATTCCATGCCATGAGTAAGAAATAAGAGCCTGGACAGAATTGTATTTTTTCTATCCAGCCTCACAAGAAAGTAAATTGAAAAGTGCTAAAAAAAATAAATAAATAAAAAAAAAAATATAATAATTAAAATTAAAAAAAAAAAATAATTGTTCCCTGACACAATACCAATGGAAACTTATACGTATTCCTCATGCGGCTCCATTGCCAGAAAAGTAAAAAAAAGGTTTGATTTCTAGAATATTGTGACAAAGACATAATGGCTTTTTAATTTTTTTTAGTGGCCAATATGATTTATGGATTTGGGGAGGGGCCTGTAAAAAGAGGTGTGGCCTGAAAGAGTAAGGGGTGTGGTCTGTAAAAAAAAAAAAATGGAGGCGCCAGACATGGCGACGGCCCTTGGCGGCAAATGTTCTAGCAAAGCCACCAGGACATATTGAGAGGAACCAAAAGGGAGACCTTATGTCTGGCGGCAGAACCGTCCCCAAATCGAGAGAACTTTCACGCCATCTGGATACGCGCCCTGTGAGCTTACATGCGAGTGACTTGTTCCCGGCTCGGAAGCTCCCATAGTTCAAGACCTAACGATATCCGGCTGTTAAGTTCTATGTGGTTTGTATGGCAAGTAAGGAGGGATGTGACCCTGCGCGTAACCTAAAAAGAAAAGAATAATTAGACAGAGAATTAAAAAAGGGTCAATGTCAAGCATAATTCAGTAACCCAGCCAAAAAACCAAGAGGATGACACCACACCAGAAAAAGAAGGATCTGGGCGCTCTTGTAGATCACAGACTACAGAACAGCACAATATCAATCAGCTGCATCTAAGGCAGGCAAGATATTGACGTGGAGGTATGGAATAGCGAGACAAGGATGTAATATTACCACTGTATAAGGCATTGGTGCGGCCTCACTTGGAATATGCTGTTCAGTTCTGGGCTCCAGTTTATAGAAAAGATATAATGGAGCTAGAGATGCAAGTGCAAAGATGAGCAACCAAACTTATGAGGATAATGGAGCATCTTGGTTATGAGGAGAGGTTAGTAGACTTGAACTTATTTAGTCTTGAGAAAAGACGGCTTCGGGGGGACATGATTAATTTATAAAAGTATATAAATGACCCCTACAAAAAGTATGGGGAAATATTATTTCATGTAAAGCCCCTTCAAAAGACAAGGGAATATTCCCTTCGGCTGGAGAAAAAAGGATTCAATCTCCAGAGGAGAAAGGTGTTCTTCACTATGAGAACTGTAAATCTGTGGAATAGCCTGCCTGAGGAGCTGGCACAGCAGGAATAGGTGAGGGTTTCAAGAAAGGCTTAGATACCTACCTGAAACTAAAGAATATGAATACGTAGGTCGCAATGTAAAATTCTGGATCCTGTCTGGTGGCGGCTCTGGAGTCAGAGCTGGGGTCTCCCCTGGAGCAGATTGGTTCTTGCCTTGTGGGTCTCAGGGCATTCACCAGTGGGGAGGCTTGCCTTGAAATCCTCGTCTCCCTCCCTTCACCCACATTTTCCCGACCATTTGTTGAAATTGATGGTCATATGTCTTTTTTCAACCGTACTATGTAACTATGATAATGGCGGTGATTGGAGCGCCATCTATGGCATGAGGTGGTAGACAGTGGGCACCGGGGAACCACTAATGTCTCTTAACGGGACAGTGTACCGTTTATGAATTACACTGTCCCCTCGGACATGATGAGACTGCGGCAGATTTATCAATCCTTAGACCACTCAGTCTTACCCTGCGCCTCATGTATCATAGAGCTGATAAATCTGCTGCAGGTTTACACCATCTAGTCTAATGCTTACTTTATGCCACAATTTGCAGCAAAATTTTGGCACAGAGCATCTTTTCACAAGGTTGCCACACGAGGAGCAGAAGTTTCCTAACACACATAATAGATGTGGTGTAAAGCATGTTGGTAAGGGGTTAACCCCCGTAAGCCGAACGTCTGAAAAGTACTTAATGACCAGCACATATTTTAGTTTTTGCCTCCTTGCAATTCAACAGTCGTAACTTTTTTATTTTTTCAATGATGCAGTTGGATGAGGCCTCGTTTTATCCTGGACAAGTTGTACTTTTTGGGGTAATAGCTTAAAGAGCACCTATCACCTCCGTACAAACACACAAAAATTGATAGCAGATGAAATTATAAGACTTTTCTCAAATACACGTCATTCGCAATCCAGAGGATTTCCCTCAGGATTACAGGGGAACAGGTTTACTTTCACTTTGTAACTCAGGAGATCCATATCATTGTGTGGAAGTTCCCAACTGTGCAAGGGGAGCTGAGGGCATTGCTGCTTGTACAGGGTGATCTGAGTCTCTCACTACATACAGTACAGCAGGCACAGCACACCGAGTTTACTTGTTGCTTCAGCCGCCTCCTCTATAGAATACAGGCATCTATACACTGCTGACGGTGTATACATGATGTAGACTTACAGACTCTCCCCTGCACAGTGGGCTCTCCCAGCTCAAAAGCAGGTGATTTGATACAACTGTCAACATAGTGATCCATCAAGCTGTCAGGTGCCGACTTCAGAGCTGTCTTAAAGGGTCAACGCTTTTTTTAAAAACTGAATTACGGGTGAAATGGTTTGATTTTCCTAATGAAGCATATTTGAGAAACTGCTTGTATTTTAGTCTTCTGTTACTTCATGATGTTTCTCTGAAGGTGACAGGTCCTCTTTAAGTTCACTTATAAATTATTCCAGAACTTTTTTCAATTTTATTTTATTTTTTAAATTTAACACTTAATAACTTGTTAGATTAATTATACAGGTTACTACAGTCAAGTGGATGTCTAATATGTGTCTTTTTTTGTGTGTGTGTCTAATGTATACACAATTATTTTTTATTAAATATTTTTATTTTATTAATTTATATTTTCTTCACTTTTTTAATGTTTTTTTCCTTTTTTTAAAAATCCCATGACAAGATAATTGTTTTCCTTTTTTTTCCCCACTTAATAATGTACCTATACCTGCTTGGACACCATTGTCACTATTGAATGCCGCATTTAAGGGGTGCAGTAAGCACTGACTGCAGCGGGGTGGAGGCTACAAGTCATGTTCATTATAATGTGCAGCGATAGGCAAGGTTCACACGGCTTATTGACGGCGTAATTGCGAGACGGATTTCGCCCGCAATTACGGCGTGTGTACGGGGCGGGGCGGGGGCAGCAGCTCACCGGTCCCATAGACAGCCATTATCCACGGCGCGTATCCCGCCGGGATAATGTGCATGTCACTCTCTATGAGAACTGTGGATTACCGTAATGCCTGGGACGGATTTCAGCCGTATTGCAGTGCAGTACGGCGTGCAATATGGCTGAAATCCATGCCAGAAATAAGCCATGTGAACGAGGCCATATTGTACTTTCAGAATACACACTGGACGGATTGCAGTATCAGCTATGTCAGTGTGACTACTCCAGGGGGAAGCAACCTGGGAGTCTCCTACAGCAAAGTCCAGATCGCTGTATAGGGGTAAAAGGCTGAAAATGAGGGATCTTCTTAGACTCTGCTCCCTGGCCTGGGTCGATGTGAAAATCCACGAAGTGACTCGTCACTTACCTGATTTGCTGTGAGATCTAATTGTTTCTGTTTATTCTGGGCGCAAACGTACATGGGCAGCGTATTTATAGTCTGGATTTCCAGGGAAAGAGATCGGACATTTTTCCATTTCTGAAAAATGGAGAAATTTAAATACAACCGGCAATCGCCCCCTGCAGAGACAGGACAGACTAAACAGGAGGATGAGTGGGGCAGACTTATCAATCCTGTTTAGCCTTGGACCAGACAGACTTACACAGTGTGGATAAATCAGGGGCAGGTTTACACTGTCTACTCTAATGTCATACTTCTATAAGTTAGCTTACTTTATGTCACTTACGGCCACGTCTCTTTTACGTACAAACACACAAAAACTGATAGTAGATGAAATTATAAGACTTTTCTCAAATACACGTCATTCGCAATCCAGAGAATTTCCCTCAGTATTACAGGGGAACAGGTTTTACTTTCTAACTCAGGAGATCCATATCATTGAGTGGAAGTTACCAACTGTGCAAGGGGAGCTGAGGGCATAGCTGCTTGTACAGGGTGATCGGAGTCTCTCACTACATACAGTACAGCAGGCACAGCACACCGAGTTTGCTTGTTGCTTACTTGTTCACTTGTAGCCTTGGACCAGACAGACTTACACAGTTTCGACAAATCTGGGCAGGTTTACACGGTCTACTCTAACTTCATACTTCTATAAGTTAGCTTACTTTATGCCACCTACGGCCACTTCTCTTTTAACAAGGCTTGATCAGTGCGCTTCAGAATTTATTAAATTTACATGCATAAAAGATTATGTGTGATTTAAACATATCTATACTATTTCTGATGACGCTCTGTTTGGGTTTGTAGTCCATTGATTCTCTCTGTGCGTTAGTCAGGAGGCCGGCGCTTCTATAATGTAGCCGCTCACCCTGAACCAAATGTGGGCAGCTACAGTATACAAGCGCTGCATACAATGATCTTCTGCGCATGCGCGCTAGTCAAGAAGTTGGTGCTTCTATAATGTAGCCGCCCGCTGCCCTCCTTGAACCAAATGTCAAACTACTGTGTTATGTTATGTTCTGATCAGGGAGAGCAGTGGGCAGCTACAGTATAGAAGTGCTGCATATTGCAATCTGCTGCGCATGCGCACTAGTCAGGAGGCCGGCGCTTCTATAATGTAGCCGTCCTCCCCAAACCAAATGTCAAACTACTATATACTGTGTTACGTTCTGAACAGTGAGGACAGTGGGCAACTACAGTATAGAAGTGCTGTATATAGCCATCTGCTGCGCATGCTCGCTAGTCAGGAGGTCGGTGGTTCCATAATGTAGTTGCCCACTGCCCCCCCCTCCCAAACCAAATGTCAAACTACTATAAACAGTGTAACATTCTGATCAGTGAGGACAATGGGCAGCTACAATATCGAAGTGCTGCATATAGACGTCCGCTGCGCATGCACGCTAGTCAGGAGGCCGGTGCTTCTAAAATGTAGTCGCCCACCGCCCTCCCGAACCAAATGTCAAACTACTATATATAGTGTGACGTTCAGATCAGGGAGAGCAGTGGGCAGCTACAGTATAGAAGTGCTGCACATAGTCATCTTCTGCTCATGCGCTCTATTCAGGAGGCCGGCGCTTCTATAATGTAGCCGTCCTCCCCAAATCAAATGTCAAACTACTACAGTATATTCAGTGCGACGTTCTGATCAGGGAGAGCAGTGGGCAGCTACAGTATAGAAGTTCCGTATATAGTCATCTGCTGCGCATACACGCTAGTCAAGAGGTCAGTACTTCTATAATGAAGCCACCTACTGCCCTCCCTAAACTAAATAATAGTAATATAGGGTTAAATCACACAGATTATTTTATACATGTAAATCCCACAAACACTGTTATGCACAGGATCAATGAACAAAGAAGAATGAACCACACCCCTTTAACCTTTGAATGGCCAGATTTCCCCCTACCAATCGGTGAGGGTCAAAGCAACCTGGGCACAATTATTGGCCCAAAGGGCAGCAAAAAAAACCAAACTCAGGGGCACAAACCGTTGTATATACGCCCCCCTATGGCTCCCCCTACGGTAATGCACGGAGCGCACAGGACACCTACCATTTGCAACTTCTTAGTCAGGGCTTCAGCCGCCGTAAAGACGTTGTCCCAATTTTTTTTCCCCCCCATTCCGTGTGCCCACACACATTGCACTAAAAGATAAAAAAAATTTCATCACCACATCGTCCCCAGTGAGGGAAACAACCGGTGCCGACTCCACCACTGCGTCCCTTGCTAATTTTTAAGCTTGTTGACCGATAAACGCCTTCCCGCTCATCGCGAGGTTTTTGCTCTCTAAATCAACAAATTGAACAAACCTTTGGAAAGGGGGTAAGAAAAAACGAGGGAAAGTAACGAACCAAACAATAAAAAAACAAATCCCAACGAGCGGGATTGAACGTGTCAGACAAGGCCCAGGGGGCTGAACCGGCCGCCATATTTTTTTATGTGCCCCCGAAGCTTAGACACAGCGATCAGGTTTGGGACAAATCCAATCAGAGGGAAATCTCCACTTTCCCAAGAGAACATAACCAGCAGAGGAGGGGACGCCATTTTTTGGATTGGGAGCTCCGCTGCAGACCCCAAATTTTGCCGGGGCTCAGCAACCGCAGGATTGGACGCTCTTACAGCCCCAACCAGGCCACCCTAATGTAGGAAAACCCTGGTGCCGCCTTGTCCCTCAGGGGCCCAAGTGTGACTAAGCTAAGCTTGTAACAGACTGTCTACATTCACCCACACCAGGTCAAAAGGGGTTCCTACAACCTTGGCGGCCATGAAGGCCTTCATTAGGCCCCAGCTGCCACAATAACCGGTTAGCATCCCGCATTGTTCCCACACAGGGATCGATTAGGCAGCAGAACGATGTGTTGCACCCCCCAACCACTTGACCCATAGTCATTTTAAGATAAACGGCCAAGATCGGAGCCCTGAGTAGGACACACAACTTAAAGGACCACTCTAGTTTATAGGATGTCTATCTGATGTTAGGATACACTCTGATTGGCTGATAGACACTAAGCTGTCTCTCTCTGCAATCCTATGAGGCTGACTTTGAACCTCCCATAAGAATGCATAGAGAGATTCACTTCCGGGTCACACAAATAACTCAGAGTGCGGGGGAAAAAAAACCCATGACCCTTGTTGCAGCATGAAAATCCTTATTCAGCTCCGATTAACAACATTTTCTGGCAAACTTTTTTACCTAAAAAATTTCAAATGAAAAAAGAAAAAAAACCCCCCCAAAAAATAGAGTGGTCCTTTAAATAGGATGTATAACATGAATACATAAAAAAAAAACACAGTTTATTCCCCGAGTGCACCGCCTGTTTTATTTTTATTCCGGGATAAAAGAGGACTCACTGGTCACAAAAAGTTTTTCCCAAAAATAACGGCACGGAGAGCGGGCGATCTCTCATCACCAAAAGCGTATGACACTAGAAACTTGAGCCTTGGCTGGTCCGGTCTCACGTTTTTCTTCCACGGGACATCTTTTATACACATAGAAAGAAATGTACCAACGAAAGAGACATTTTTGGGGTTTAACCCCTTTATGAACTGCCATCAATAGTTTTTTTTTTTTTTTTTCCCTTTTATAAAGCGTTTTTTTTTTAGGATTTTTCGTTCTTTTACATGCAACCAGCACAGTGGCTCAGTGGTCACAGCACACTGCAGCATAAAATAGATTTTTAGCACTTAATTTTTGCAGAATTTTTTCATAATATATATATTTATATTATGTAAGAAGGCACAAGGAACCGATGGAAAAGTCCCCGATGTCCGGGTGTGGGAAAAAACCTGTATTTCTGGGTGTTAGACATTGGGTACACGCCATTGTACATTTAAATAAGCTGATGATCGCAGCTATTCCGGGCCGGGTTTTTATCGGAGTGACTAAATCTGGGTGGGGGGTGCTCCCACATTTCCGGGCCCGGGGTTTTTTTTGTCTAGTAAGCCTTTTAAACCCCTGACTGGGGGGTGTGCGCCAGTCCACGGGAAAATTGCTGTGAATAGGAACTTGTTTGCGGCCTTCGGCAAAAAGGGGCCGTCCAGGAGTGCGCGGGGGCCCACAGGTGGCGGGACGGGGAAGCCCTGTTGGGAAACCGGAAGTGACCATCTCCACATCTCTGACCTCTTAAAGACTTTTTTTGTTTTTTTTTTTGTTTTCAAATTGTTCAAAAATTTAATTTATACCAACTTTTGCTGCGGGTACATCGGGGCACTGTCCCCACAAAAAAAAAAAATATATTTTTTTATGCTCATACATTACCCCTTGTGTCACAGGCTCCACTAAAACCTTAAAATCCTTTCTGTCCCCAGTGCTAAAAAAGGATCCCTCAATCTCCCATTGGGGCGGGGAAACCCCAGTAAAACCGATCGAAGGAGCCCTCTGTGATTGTTTTATAGTCCAACTGTGGCAACCAAAGGGGTTACAACGGGGGGAAGGACTTGGTCCGGGGACGGACCCCCCATCGCAGACTTTAATAATTATCCTTCCTATACCCAAAAATTCAAAAAAGGTGCAAGGGGTCACCTCTGGGCCCCGCACCTATCTCAAGAAGGGGCCCCTGTAACACGGTTCAGAAGAGAGCGGGCAGGGATTGCACATACCTCCCATTCTGTTTCCCCGGGAATTTTTTAAAGTACAGCGAACACACCACTCCCCAAATCTGGGAACCCCCAAAGAACAAAGGGAAACACAGGCCCCCGTACTGGGAAACTCCCCATGAACAGAGGGAGAACACAGCGCTCCCAGAACGGGGAAACCCCCTAAGAACGAATGGAGAAACACAGCGCCCCCTGTACGGGGGAACCCCAAGAACAGAAGGAGAGAAACAAGCGCCCCCTTTACTGGAACTCCCATAAACAGAAGGAGAGAACACAGCCCCCCTCACTGGAACCCCAAGAACAGAATGGAGAAACACACGCTCCCCCTTACTGGGAACTCCCAAGAACAAAATGGAGAACCACGCTCCCTGACGGGGAAACTCCCATAGAAAGAATGGAGAAACCCCGCGTCCCCAAGGGAAAATTTAAGAACTTTCCCCATGGGAACCCCCAAAAAAAGGAGGAGCACACGCACCCTGTACTGGGAACTCCCAAAGAAAAAATGGAAAACACAGGTTCCCCTTACGGGAACTCCCAAAAACGAAGGGAGAGCACAGGCCCCCTGTCGGGGAACTCCCATAGAACAGAATGGAAAACACAGCGCTCACCGTACTTGGAACTCCCATAGAACAGAATGGAGAGAACACAGCCTCCCCTGTACGGGAACTCCCAAAAGAACAAAAGGGGAGAGTCAGTGCAAGCTTTACCGCTCTCCAACTGAGCCAAAACTTTCCAAAGGGCTCGTTCTAGGGGAGTTGGGGAGGGGCGGGGCCAAAGCGACACTCTCAGCTATCAATTTTTGTTAACACCCTTTTGATATACCACAAATTCAGGCGGGAGCCCCCATTTAAGCATTTTGGAACCCCAACCCGTCTACACTAAAATAAAATAAAAAACATAAAAAGACATCTTTGCAGACTGTGGACCTGCACCCCCATTCAAAACCGGGGGAAAGGCTTTTATGGCTAAAAATCAGATGGAGGGAACGTGACACTGTGAAAGCCTCTTAAAGGGGGCTGTTGCAACTCCAGTTCCTTCTCTCAAACCCGGAACCCCCCACAGACCAGACGGGTGATGGTGCAACATGCATTAAGGGGGGTTCTCCCATTTCAACTTTGGGCTGCACTTTTTTTTTGAGAGCCCACCACCTTCCTTCAAAAAAAAGAGGTGTGGAGCCATCAGGACAATCCACGATACCCCAAATCAATGCTGACATGGCAAAGCCCCTTTAATATCTCTTTCCACTGACTAGTTTTCACAAATTAGTGCCCCTTTAAAAGGCAATACTGAAAAAAAAAAAAAACCACCATCTCGTAATACAATTCGCTAACACTCTACGTCTTTTACCTCAATTTCTCCCTGACCCCGCGCTGCTGAAAATCCTTTGTAGAATTTTTTTGGGCTCTTCGATGGACTTGTCCGGTTCAAAATTATGAGAGGTAAATATCACATTGTAATTGGAAACTGAGGGAGTGGACGTGGAGAAAAGAACGGACATTAATATATGGGTACAAACATAGGGGGAAAAAACCTCAAGGGGGCTTCATGAACCTGGGGCTAGAGAAAGCCCTCATGGAACCTCATAGTTTTCTGCCTAGTTCTGTATTAAGCCGAGTTGCTTTTTTCATTTATCCCAAACCCTTCAAAAAATTAGCATAACCATTAAACATTCTTAGTCTTACTTCAATGTCCTTCTAGATTTTAAGACAAAAGAGCAAGCAGTAAAAACCTTATATGATCTTAAAACCCATTAGGTGGGGGAGAGGAACAGCTTACAACCGACTTGCGTTGCACAATGCAACGTTTGAGGAACTCTCCCCCTTTTCAAGCATGCACGCTGTTTCCGGGGTCACCTCTTTTCATATGTTGCAAACATTAACCCTTTCAATGCTTAAAGGGGGTTTTTGCCACGAAGAAAAATTGACGTGGGAAGCTTCTAAATGAAGAACAACTTTTCACCCTTCATTATTATTAAAATTCTGCACCGTTTTTGTTTTACGCTCCTTTAAATGATCCATTTGTTTACAGCTGTCTCCAGGGGGAACGACCAGGGCTGGAGCCCTCACTTTCCCGCGCACATGCTCCAAAAACCTTTCTCCCCTCTAGTGTTCAAAAACCCCGGGGGCCTCATTCTACCCCCGCCCCTCTTTCCCTTTTAAAAATTTGTCAAACAGTGGGAAATAAATAAAAAAGAAACCTCAACAGTCCTGCATTGATAAGAGGGAAAAAAAAAAACACTTTGGTTTCCCGGGGGGGGGGGGGGGGGGGTTTGAACCCAGGACTCTTGGCTGGAACAAAAAATTACCTTCAGCTCTCACAATGCGTTACATAAACAGAGCTTTCTTTACTACAGAAAGGGGAAAGGCAGGTTATTCATCCCCGCTGGGTCACATGATCTGCAACCAAAAAAACACACACGCCCCCTTCTAGGGACACAGAGCTGAAGAGCTGGAAGCAGGAGAGAAAGGGGAAACGGGGCAAAACCCCTTTTAAATTTTTTAAAAAAAACTCTAAAATTAGGTCCTCATTTAAATCCCCCTTTTTGGGTTTTAGAATCCATTTTGACAATCCAATAGGCCTCTTTTTTTAGTTTTCTTATTTTTACCTTTAAAACCTTCCATACACCCCCCATCTGGGTTTTGATTGTTGTGTTTTGTTCAAAAAAAAATGCCCCTACGTGTTTTTCCAAACCCTATGTTTTCTTATTCTCCCTCTTCTTGTGTCCTCCCTAGCGATCTCTTTTTTGTTTTTATACTCTGATTTCTGATCTGTTCATTCAATCTCACTTTAATGTTTTCTACTTGTTTTGTCCTATGTAAACATAGCCACAAGGGGATTTCAACGATCCAACAATGGGGCAGTGTGACTCATTGCTTTCCCCTTGGGGAAAAAGCGCTCACTGTTCACACGAGTGATCGCCGATGCGCTTTTCGGATCCTTTTAAAAATGATTCATGGTTTTTTCACAATTTCCATTTATTTGGATCTACAGTTTTGAATTAAATGGTAAAAGAAAGGGGAATTTATTCACATTTGCTACTTAAACGCCTTATATATCTTTTTAAAAAAACCCCTTAACGACCTTGGCATAGTACTCCCAGGCCCTAAGGGCTTTGCAGGGGATCGTCCGCGACCCCCCTGCACAGCCCCGGGTGTATAGCGGAAATCCCGCTAACACCCCCATTAACACGCCGGCGGGTTTTCCCCGCCCCCTTTCGGTTTTACCCGAGGGGGCCCCGGGCAAAGATGGCCCCGGGGGTCTGAATTAACGCCGACCCGGGGCCCCGGGGGCACCGATCGGTGGGGTATCGGGTAACCAGCTAGCTGCCCGATCCATCACCGGGGATTGGGTGGGGGGGCCTTGGAAGGCTCCCGTCACTTACCCGGGCCCTTTGCCCCACTTTCCTCCGCAGACAGGAAGTGGGGAAACCGCCATCTTTTTACCCCAAAGCTTGCCTATGCAATTCATTAGGTTTTTTAATAACAATGCGCCACCAAAGTGGTCAAGCCAAAAGTGGCCCAATGTTTCAGTAAAAAAAAAATTAAATAAATTTTAAAGTACAAAAAAAAATATTAAAAGTTTAAATCCCCCCCTTTCCCATTTTACAAATAAAATCATTAAAAATAAAAAAAGTTACACAATTTTTGGTTTTTTGCCGCGTCCCCCAAAAATCCGATCCCATAAAAAAAAAAACATCAAATTTATCCCTACGCTGAACACCGTAGAAGAAAAAAAATTTTCCAAACGCCAAAATTGCGTTTTTTTTGGCTTTTTCTCATTAAAAAAATGGGGGAATAAAAAATATCAAAAAGTCCATGCATTCCAAACTGCTACGAAAAAAAAACACTTCAAGCCCCAAAAAATGCCCCCTCACTGGGCTTCCGGGAGGGTTAGAACAAAAAATTTATTGGGGCGCACAAAATGGCGCCGTGGCGCAAATTTCAAAAATGAAAAATTTTTTGGGAATTTTTTTACGGGACCAAAAAAACGGGAAAACCCCACATGTTTTGGTATTCCAATGCGTAACAACCTGAAAAAATACAGATAACCCCTTATATTTACCGAAGATTGAACGCCGTAAAAGCAAACCCCCCAAACAAGGCGAAAATCATTTTTTTTTTTCAATTTGACCCACTTGGAATTTTTTTTTGGGGGGTTCCCAGTATAAACTATAGTATGAATAAAAAGAAAGTACATCTTGTCCCCAAAATAAAAGCCCTCATGGTCAGTAGGGGAAAAATAAAGAAGTTATGGCTTTCAGAAGGCGAGAGGAAAAACGAACGTGTCACCAAAAAAAAAGCCGGTCCTTAAGGGTTAAAAAACTTTAAAAAAAAACAAATTAAAAAAAAGAAAAAATGTCATTCTTCTTTTCATTTTATGCAAGAGAAATCCCCCTGGAAATAAAGGAGTCGCTTTTGGCACCCGAAAACGGGTCCAAAAGCCAGCATACATTTGGGGGTTTTGGATCCCTTTTGATCCAAACGCAGCCCTAAAACGCATTGGGGTTAAATTAAAAAATTAAAAATTAATATTAGTTTTGGGTTATATTTTGTATCATTTTCAATGGGAGGCTAAATTTTTCTGGTCAATGTGCTATTTGGAAAAAACCTTCAATTTTACATGGGTAAAGGAGAAGGATAATGTCAGTCCCACACCCCCAGCTACCGCCGGATGCACATGGGTCGGGGTTTTGATCCAAAGGGAAGTAATTACTCTTTTTTTTTAATAATTATTATTTTTATTAATTAATAATATTTTTTTTTGATCATTTGACAAAAATCATCCATTACAATTAGTTTTAAATATTGTTATTAATTCATTTTTATGGGGGGTTTTGAAAAAAATTGGGTTATTTAAAAAAAAAAATAGGGGGGGCGGGTTCTAAAATCATAGGTGTTGGGACAGTTGATTGACACTAGGTCAAAAAAAGGGTTTTTCTTGGGCAAGAAATTTAAACTTTAGGGTTTGATATTTGATTTAAAAAAGCATTGAAAAACGAACCGTGAAACCATCCAAAAAAAGGTCACTGTTGCATTTCTGGGTCCGCTTTTTGGATGCAGTTTGCATCCAGTTTTTCCCAGGTTAAAAACGGATCCGTAAAACCCTCCAAAACACGTGTAACAAGCCCTTTGGCTCTCTCCACTGCAAAAAAAACTTACTTTTTTCAGGGGATTTTTTTGTTTTTCTAAAAATGCTTAAAAAAATTTATGTAATCCTTCCATAACTCTATAAATTTTAAACGCCGCTGTCTCCCATATAAACTCTAAATAGTAAGAACGTTTGGGGGACCCCGTCTCCCATAGACCCTCTATAGTTTTAAAAACCCCCCGGGGTTTTCCCCCGTCTCCATAGACTCTATAGAAGAAAACATCCCCCGTCTCCCAAGACTCCCCATTTTGGGAAAAAACTCCCAAACAGTCTCCCATAGACCTAAAGTAATGTCCCGCTTCCCCCCATGCCCTATAGTAAGAACGCCCCTTCTTTCCCCCTAACCTATAGTAAGAACGTCCCCGTCTCCCCCATAGACTCTATAATAAAAAAAACGTCCCGCGTCTCCATAGACCTAAGTAAGAAGGCCCGCTGTCTCCCATATAAACTCTTTTAGAAGAACTCCCGCTGTCCCCATTAACTTTTCTATATGTAAGAACTCCCCTTCCCACTGACTTTTTTTTGGCCCCGTTTTTTTTACTGGTCTCTTTTGCAACATTTCCCCAAAAAAAACCCAAAAGCCGGGCAGAAAAAATTTTACTACAGGGTCCAAAAAAGGAAAGCGCCGGAGTCTTTTGCCGCAATTTATTTGGGGTGGCGTTTTGGGCTTTTTTTTTCGCGTTTTTTTTCAATGAAAACCAAGCCCACCAAGTGGGTGTAACAAAGGTTATATATTTTAAATTTGCATACAGGTGTCCGTCCCTTTTTGTACCTTTTGTAATAAAATTTATTATGCTTTGGTCGCTAACGATTTTTTTCCAATCCATATTTTTTTCCCTAAAAAAAATTTTTTTAAGGGTTTTGGGGCAGAATCCTTTTTTTTTTTTTTAACAGATTTTGGTCAAAAACCCTTTTCTTTAAAATATTTTTGGGGCTATAAAAAAGTTTCTCGTTTCTGACGCAAAAATAGGGTTTTTTTTTCGGATTTTGGCACCAAATCCATTTTTTAAAATTTTGCCACTAAAATCCTCCTCTTAACATATCTCGCTTCTGATGCCAAATATACTTTTTTTTACGGATTTTAGCACTTAAATATTTTTCTTTACAGATTTTAGCGCTAATAAAATTATATCGCTATATATGTCTATCAGGGGATAGATGATGAAGCCAGTTTAGCTGGTGAAACATGTTGGGGAGGTCAGGCATGACATTTTAAATTGTGATTTCTCACCTCTGTCTACAGTGTCACCCGCTGCAGAGGGTATCACAAGGAAACCTTATATGTTTTATGTCCATCAGATTAGGGATAACTGCCCAAGTAGGATGCTTGGGATCCCTTACTGGAGTTAGTAAATTACTGTACATATAAGGTTCTCCTGTTAATAGGTGGTGCTCCACCAAACTTGATAATAGAAAAGGAGTTATTCCTTCAGAAGTAGAAAAGGGATAAATTGAAGGTTAAAATCAGGTTTTAAATAGTGTGTATAGGGGTTTAAAGTGTTATACATAATAAAAGTTACGTTTTTTAGTGTCTTATAGTTTGGGAGAACTGATAGATTTTAAGTTTGCCTATGGCAAAATAGTAAATATAGTGATCGAAAGTCACTCTCTGTTCTCTTGCGAGATTCCCATTTTTTGGGGAGATTATTTAACATACACACAAGACGCTTGATTTTTTGATTGATTTTTATAAATTCTGCAGAAATATTAGGATAAAAATATTTTTTCAACAACAAGGTACTAAAACTACAGAGTTAGCAAGTATACCTAAAAAACTGCGTATGAAAAGTGATTTTGATCACGAAATAAAATGTACAACATTAGAAATATTTGAACAGGTTGTGAAAAACGATGTGCTTACAACCTGGTCAGATATAAAACATAAAGGCAAAATATCTAATTTGTCTAAAAAAGAAAAACAAGCGGTTAGAGAATTAAAAAATGATGACACCATTATCTTGAGACGAGCAGACAAACTAGGAGCTACGGTATTAATGAACCGCACACAATACATAGAAGAAGCTATTTCTCAATTGTCAGATGAATCTGTATACCAACCATTAGATAGAGACCCTACAAGTGAAATAAAACAAATGATTAAGGAAGTGGTAGAAGAAGCTGTTCATTTGAATATCATTTCAGAGTATACAAAGAAGTCATTAATAAAAGACTCACCTAGAACACCTATCTATTATTTAGTACCAAAGGTACACAAATCATTACAAGCACCACCTGGTAGACCTATTGTTTCCGGGGTGAACTCCCTATTAGAACCATTAGCGTTTTTTGTGGATAGTTTTTTACAAAAACCAGGTAGATCGTTGTTCACATTGTTTGAAAGATACTGGTCAATTTTTACGTACGCTAAATATGGTTAATATGTGAGAGGTTAACATCATGTGTACTTTAGACATCAAATCTTTATATACAAACATACCAGTAGAAGAAGGTATGGAAGCTATTCATGAGGCTTTGAAGGAAGATCATACACTCGATAATACTATGATTAGATTCCTCCTGACATTATTGGAAATCATATTGACAAATAATTTTTTTCGTTTTGGGTCTCAGCTGTACTTGCAGCGGCAGGGGACCTCAATGGGGTCTCCTGTCGCTCCGAGTTTAGCAAATTTGAACATGACTACATTTGAAAAGAAATTTGTGTTTGAATCTAGATTCAAGCCATATATTACAAAATGGTGGCGCTATGTAGATGACGACATGCTTTTGTGGAAAGGTACGATTTCCCAATTAAATGAATTTGTTGCATACCTCAACCAACAGGTTCCATTAATACAGTTCACTATGGAAAAAGATGAAAAAACTATACGCTACCTAGATGTAGAAATCCATAAAAAATGGATCCAATAACAACTACACTTTATACTAAACAAGTAGAACGCAACAATGTATTACATAAAGCCAGTTTTCATGCCCCTCAAACTTTTTTTTTTTACTGTAAATTTTTATTAAAGTTTTCAATAAGGTTTTCAATATCAAAATACATTCAACAAAGCCGTAAAATAAGGGCGGTACCGGAAGTCGATGGAGTAGGACGCATGGTGGAAGAGCTCCCGCACCAAACCGCTGAGAAGCACGGAACCCGGCCGGTACCAGCACCTAAAATGGGTAAACGGAGGACCGCAGCAGCAGAGAAGAGATCGGCTGCACACTTCATACCCCCCTTTCATGCGGACGCCCTAGACTCCTTCCTTCTCCGCGAGCCCGCCCACGTGGGGTCTTTCAGTCCATCGGCGCCATTACCCTTGCCTCCCACAACGCCAAAGGACCGGAATCTGCAGCGTCCGAGCGCTGGATAGAAGAGAGTGCAGCGCAGTGTAGGCCACTCACCAGGGCCTCAGAGGTCAGCCAGTGAACACGCAGGCATCCTTGCAGTCCCCAAGGGACCACCACATCACCGGAGCATAGTACACGCCACAGCGAGTGCCCCCTCCCCTCCCTCTTGCTAGCCTACTGAGTCATGAATCACTGGGACTCTTCCCTCACAGCCATTATACATCACATGGCTGCTAAAGGCACCTGCACAGGCTAGGACAGCACCCAAGCCGCACAGCCCACCGACACCACACCACTGGGCTCCCCCCCGCAATAGTTACAGCCTGTACTTGGTTCTAACCTCTCAATCTATCCCATATAGAGACTCTGAAATGTGTACCCCCATCATGGTCTGGGAATCTGCCTGCCTACTCTCTGCGCCTCATAGTCACATGGGGCAGAGCAGCCATCGTGGGGAGGCAGCTGCCAGCCTTCCCCCACTAAGAAGACAGGCTGAGCCCAGGTTTTTACAGAAGTTAAACAGGCCGGTCAGAGATGAGATTTCTAGCATCAGACAGGACATTAAACAGATTGCCTCCAGAGGATGAGATGTTAGAGGAGATCACGAAATACCCGCAAATACGTCGCACAACTGCATCCTGCCAATGTTAGATCAAATCTCCATGTTTAACGGTATGAGCCCGCCACCTTGAAGATCTTGGACAATCGGGGTCGCAGATGTAATAATTCGAATCAAGGCCTCCCAAGGCCCAGGGTGACGAGATGTACACTCCGTTCTAGATCTCCATCTTTCAATCAATTAAGGATAGCTCCCCTCCTCGGTCCTATAAGCTGGATAGGGCCCACAGAGCCTTAGGCCTAATTCCGCTACATCGCTCCCAAGGGACATATATATGTTTCTTTCACGATTACACAGAAAAGAGCGAGTCATGGAGAAAGTCAGGAAGCTGCGCCATATTCAGTTCCAGGGGTCAAGCATCCAGTTATTTCATGACTTATCCTGCACCCTCTTCAAAAGCGCCGTCAACCTTAAGCCCCTCCTCGCCATCCTCACAAGAGACAATTCCATATAGATGGCTTTTTCCCTTTGCTCTGAATGCGCGTTCTGAGGGGCTCACAGCTACTCTTAAGTACACCTGCAGACCTATCCTGGGCATTTGCAAAGCGCTACAGATCCCTTTCCGGAATATAGAGGATTGTGGAATTACTGTGTTGCCACCGCCCCCGGTGGGCACTCTGTCCGTCCTGCCAATGGTGACACTCGTCCTAGGGGGTCCCCTCCGGCCACAAAGCCAGCGCAGTCCACCGCGCTGAGGACGGGTCTTGTCCCACGGCCGGGCCCAATAGTATAATCTGCTTGGCTGTTCCCACTGCACCATATTCCACAAGTGAATCATCCTCCAGTATTCGCAGGCTGTGTTCACTAATTGTTGCTACTGCAAGTGTTAGCGGTTACGCGGTAGCTGTTCCTATATTGAGGTTTTTTGTGTTCTTCATACATTTTATCTCCTTGGTTGGATAAGTCAACTGCGTGACCTCTCCCTGTTTGCGCCGCTACTGGGCGCGGTGACTTTTTTCTCGTACGGAGGGGATCCCTGAGTGTGGTCTCGTAATTTTGGCTCACACGTGAGGTCTCCCAGTCCCTTTTATTAGGACAAACCTCCGATCCTCGCAAACCAAGACGCCACTCATCTGGGGTTTCTTTTTCGCCCCCCCCCCCCTTTTTTTACTGAGCTGCTATATCTCTCTTGTTTATCTAGTTTGACCAGTTTGATTACAGGTTGAGATTACCTTTGTTCTCTTGTTTATATTTGTGGTGTCTGTGTCTTCCTCCCCCTGTGTGTCCCGTCCCACCCCCCCTTCCTTCCCCTTCTCGCATATCTGGCAGCTCATTTATTCTAGGTACTTGCCTGTCCCAAGCCCTGCGAGCCGGCATCCTTTAGATAAACGATCCATTGTTTAGGTGTCTGACACTAAACGATAAGGCCAGATTCTAATGTGAAAGCGATAGCGCTCCGGAATGCAAAAAAACCTGAAAGCGTGATATGTTTTTCTTTCAGGACCCACTACAATTCCACGGGATCCTTTAACTTTGCAAAGCGACTATTCAACGGCCATTTACGGCATTTAATGACGGAAAGAAGGCTGGCGTTGACCCCATATTGAAAGCCAACACATACTCATGCAGGTCACGACATCTCAAATGGATCCCGCGGGCAGTATATTATTCTACAGCCACTTTGTAGCGCAAACCTGTTGGTGCTATGCAATATCTATGCCCCTAACACCTCACCTTGTTCCTTTTTGAACAGGTCCTTGCCAACTTTCTAAATTCCCACCTCCGCCTACTGTTTGGAGGTACTTCAGCCCTGACCTTCTCAACACCCATTGATAGGGCCGCACTCAGGGAAATCCCCATCCCAGAAAAGTAGTCTATGGCCTTCCGTAAGGCGTATTAGAGCACACTCCCTATATGAATCTGTGGAGAGAAAGGGCCACCCCAAGACAGTGAATTCACCTTTTTACTCCAACCCGCATAAATCCCACTCAACTAGACTACTTTTTTGGCAACATTCTAACTTCGCCCGACTGCTGAAAGGTCTCCATATTTGAGCCATCACGTGGACGGTATCATGCCCCCGGTCCATGTCGAGCTTGACTACCCGTATCCCCTTGCTTATGCCATTGGAGATTAAATGAACTCTAGTCCAAAAACCAGGCCACATAGGCCAAAAGTTGCAAGACTCGCTTGCCTCTATTTTGTGCTCAATACAGGCACGTATCCTCTCTCTCTTCCCTTTGGGAGGCTCATAAAAGCTGTATTCCGGGGTCATTGGCATTGCATTAGGCTCTATACTCAAAAAAGATAGCAGAGAGATGATCTCTGACTCTCCTCCCCCTCTCAGGGATCCTCGAGATGAAGGAGACTAATCCATCCAAGTGTAACGACCTGCGTCGTATATTGGCAACTCCAGGACCTAAAGGACTATAGCTACACGTATGTTAGAAAACTTTTGGTAGATACTCAAATGCAGCGATTTTATACCTTTGCAATAAGCCATACGGTTTTGGCTATGCAGCTTAAAATAGATATTTGTGAAATCCATGCCATCCGCGCTTCGTGCCATACAGGGACATTGCAATATACCCTAAAACATGGCGACATCTTCCTAGATTACTTTCAAAATTGTTCTCTCTCCCAACAAGAAATTGCCCCAAAATGAGGCACAGAAGCATATTAAGGACTGTCCTGCAAAATGCCGGCCCCTCCCCCCTCCCACCCTGAAGCACATGACCCTTCCAAAGCCCCTATTGATATGGAGAACAACGGATGTCCTGAAACAACTCCCTTCAGGGAAGGCCCCTGGCCCAGATGGCCTCCATATATATAATAAATGTGTATTCCTTAAACTCTTGCTCCCCAACATCTCCAATTGTATAATCCTCTTTGGGGGGTTCCCCTCTACCAAATCATGACCCTCTCCCACATCTCCCTCATCCATAAGCCGGAAAAGACCCGTGCAGACAGTGCCCATTACCGGCCTATAGCACTTCTTTAATTTCAGATCTAAAAATTTTACACAAAAATCCTGATAATAGGCTAAATCAATGCTCCCCTTCTCTGCATTCACAGAGACGCAGGTTGGGATTTGTCCCATTTAGACAGGGGGGAAGACAACACTAGTCGGACCATTGACTAATAGAAATTGCGATCACCCAAAATCAACAGGCACTTTATCCATTAGCTTGATGCAGAAAGGCCTTTGAATTAGGCCTAAACTGGCCTTCATGTTTGAGACCTTGTCGGAAATTGGGCTTCTCGGGCGCTTCTTTGACCGCGTTCCAGCCTTTATGCAACGCCTCGGCAATGATTAAATACCCTATTGAACTCCCAAAGGTTCCGGATAAAGAACGGAACGAGCAGGGGTGTCCCTTGTCCCCTCTACCTTATTGCCCTGTGCATAGAGCCACTGCGGCAGCTATAAGGGCCAACCCGGATATTAGGGGATTAGGGTAAGGGAAAAATAATATCAAACTGTCCTTGTTTCGCGACGACATCCGTCCTAACACTAACGGTCCCCACATACTAGCCTCCCCAACCTCCACGCCTGCAAAACTTTTGGGATAGTGTCCGTCTATAAAGTCAATTCCTCTAAATCAGGAGGCCCTCCACATTAATTTACCACCGACCTATATCATACCTCCCTTAAGCACTTTCATAACACTTGAAGGAGCATTCGCTTAAGTACGTTAGGAATTCAAATAACAAATCGATATAAAACACTATATAGAGATCAACTATCCCCCACAAGTTAGAGAACTGATGGTGCCTTCTCGTTGGGGGGGGGGGGGGGGGGGGGGGGGGGGGGGGGGTGGGGGGGGGGGTTTTTAAAGTGGAACTCCCTCCCGATTTCATTTTTCGGCAGGATTAATTCTGTAAAGATTGAGCATTCTCCCTAAACTCCTTTATTAATTTGAGACTCTTCCCGTGGCAGTCCCCCCTGGCCGAACTGAGATCAATTCAAGCCACAATACTAAACCTGTCGTATGCACAAGGGCGCCACAGAGTGTCAAAAGAGGTTTGATGGCCAGTAAACAGAGAGGAGGCCTATCAGTACCCAAATAGTCCTGAACACAACTTGTCTACCACCTGCGCGCATACCGCATGTCCTCGTTAAAGAGCCTACTCCAAGTGGCAGAGATAGAACAATTATGGCTGGCCCCTACGCATCCCAATGCATTCCTGTTGGCCAACTCTTCGTCCCCTCCCAGAGTAGGCCCGTTGCTGGGACCCATCAGATTCACCGCTACAGATCTTGAAATTGCTGCCGACCCAAATTTCCGCTTGCCTCTAAGGCCTCCCGATGTCCTCCTTTATATGCCCCCCTCTCTTACCGGGAAGTTCGTCTGGTCTTTTCGCTCGACCCTTGCTGGGGCATGACTTGTTTCAGATGTTGGGACATCACGGAGGGCCGAGATAGAAAACTGATCCCGTTCCAGACCCTCCAGACAAATACAACCTCCCTCCCCGCGTCGAGCTTCCATTACTTCATATTACCCACCTTCCTCTCCATCAATCTATGGGCACACAAAAAACCCAGAACTTTCGCCGCCTACACAATTTGAATGTTGTTCAAAGCTGGGGTATCCACAAAAGGGAGTCATCCTGCAATATATGCAATTCTACAGAATCCAGCCCTGATAAGGAACTAAGGCATAAATACATGTCAGATGGTAAACATATCATTGGCAGGCGCTTCCCTATGCGACTTGGCAGCCATTTGGGGGGGCGCTGTCGAAGTCCTCCGCATATCACCCCACAGGGAGAATTTGTATAAAAATTTTGTTGTTCTGGTACCACACCCCTGATGTCTTACATAAAGTGGAACCCACAGATTCCTACACATGTGCTGGCGGTGTAATCGTGCGGTAGGCATGTCCCACAAATCTTTGGGACTGCCCGATCCCTTTCGTCCCTTTTGGGCTCATGGTGCGAGGACTTCCTCGCCGACCTCCTCGTGTGAGGATACCCATAGACCCACCACCTAACTTTGCTTAACATCCCCCGGTGTCGGGCGTCTAAGCCCAGGTCACCCTGATGAAGACACGTTCTGACTGCTGCAGGAGTTTAATCTCGGAATGCGGAGGCAGACTTTTCCCCTCCCTCAATTAGCCGACTATACCAACGAGTCAGGGAAGCTCGCCGAATGGAATATCTACTAGTCGGCAACCTTGAATAACAGTTAGACATATTTGATAAGTATGGTCGGCATTGGGATGTGTTCTCCATCTCCTACCCATTGTGAGCTGATACTCAGGCAACACCCTTAGTCCCCCCCTCTCCCCTCCGACCCCATCCTTCTTGTGCTATCCCCTACTGTAATGCTGTCCTTGTCTTGTATAATGTGCGAATAACGCTTCCCTGATGACATGTGATTAGCATGTATTTATTCGATATTCGCCTGGATATTATACTTATGGATATGCAATACTAGGAAATGTTGATTAGGAAAAGCAGCTTTTTACTCACCTTCTCAGGTGTCATCAAAAAATGTGGTAGTTTTCTGTACGTGTGCTGTTTCATAAAAAGTCAAATGTGCAAGAATTTTCTATGTCTTATGTTGGAAAAATAATTTAATAAATATAGCAGTTATAAAAAAAAAAACAAAGCCGGTAAAATAATTATCAGTAGAGATACAGTGGCAATCAAAGTAGTTTAAATCAAAGTGCAGTTTTTAAAATAAGTGGGGATAAGTGTATGTACAAAGCTAGGCTGCAATTCAATAGTGGCCCATCCTCAGGGAAGCCAGTGAGAGGCAGGACTGGAGACGTCTGAAGGTGACAAGAGCAGCCTACAAGACATAAGGACAGACTAACAACACAGGTGAGGAGGGGAAGGTAAAAGACCAAGAACAAGACACACAAGGAAGAACAAGGCTCCCAACTCTAGTTTGCAATCCAGTTTAAACCGAATTATGAAAACTACAAGTCCTTGTATGATCCCCTCAAACGTTTAAAGGCATTCCCAAAGGACAATTGTCCGTGTGCTAGACTCATCAGTTCTTCAGTACGAATTAAATTTGAAAGCACTGCGCAAACGTAATATCTAAATTTACTAAAAAGAGTTTATATCCATCCACAACTTAAAAAGTATGGTAAGGAATATTACAAATACCAAGAGAAGACACCCTTGCACAGCAACATAAGAATAAAAAAAGAAGATAGATTAATGTGACAAAATATGACCATCATGCACAACAGATAAAAAAAAGCATTATCAAAAATTGGAACATACTACAGAGTGATGAGAAAACGGGTCACTTGTTTAAACAAATACCTAAATAGTTTTCCGAAAAGGATGTACAGTAGGAGACGAATTGATGTCTTCGGATTTAAAAACACAAGAAAAAAAAAAAGCAACAAAAAACATTGTAACACCAAAAAAGAGCACGTTTCCCTCCACAATTGTCAAAAACTGCTCGTCAGTAATTCAAAGTGGTTCTGAGATAACAAAACCACATCCTACAAAGGGATGATACAATCCCTATCAAACACTTTTTTTGACATGCGAGTGCGTAAAAAGGCGTTGTATTAACATGTTGAAATTGCCCTTGTTGGCTATGTTTTACATAGGACAAAACTATTAGATAACATTAAAGATGAGATTGAATGAAACACAGATCAGCAATCAAGTATACAAACAAAAAGAAGACGACTAGGGAGTAAACCAAAACCCCAAATGAAAAGGAGAGAATAAGAAAAACATAACGGTGAAAACACAGTACGGGGCATTTTGTTTTGAACAAAGACACAACTATCAGAACCCAGATGGTGTGTATTTGAAGGTATTAAAGGTAACAATAGAGAACACATAAAAAAAGAGTCCTATTGGATTGTCAATATGTATTCTAAAAGTCCAAAGGGACTTAACGAGGACCTGAATTTTAGAGTCTTTTTTAAAATAGTTAAGCATTGCAAGGGTTAATGTTTGCAACATATGAAAAGAGGTGAGCGGAAACAGCGTGCATGCTTGATAAAGGGGGCGGAGTTCTCTCGAAACGCTGCATCCGTGCAACGCACAGTCGGTTGTCCGAGCTGTTCCTCTGCCACCTAATGCCGTTTTAAAGATCATATAAGGTATTTACCTGCTTGCTACCATTTGTCTTGAATCCTAGAAGGACTATTGAAGTAAGACTAAGAATGACTAAATGCCGATATATGCTATATTTATTGAAGGTTGGATAAATGAAAGAAAGCAACTCAGCTTAATCACAGGTCTCGTCTATTACTGCTTCTATAAAGGTGTGGGGCAAAGGAGGAGGCCCTTTTGTTTGACCTGTTGACAAGTGGATATAAATACTTATAAACAGCGGTATTCTATTTACAAAGATTCTGACTGGTTCTGGTCTGGAGTTTATGGTGCCAGAGCAAAGCCAGGGCCATCATATATATAAATCAGCAACATTCCTAATGTATATAAGTATCGACCCGCCGCCCTCATGACCCTGCAGAGAGAAGAAGCCTCAACACTTAGGTGCATATAACCTCCTGACCAAACAGCGGTGGAGCGAGTAGTGGTAATGGAGCGGTCCACTCTGCGCCACACAATTGTCTACTCTCCCAGACCACTGAGAGAGTTGGCAAGTCTTCTGGACACTGCATATGGCGCAGGCTCAGAGACTAATGTAAAACCTGGCTCCGGCTGCAGGAGCCGGAAATGGAGTTAGCTACGATCCTGGCCATTTAACCCCCTGGATGCTGTGGTCACTGATGTCCTTGACATCCAGGTGTTGAATAGAGGAAGGGGGCTCCCTATGGTCTTTCCTGCAATGCGAACGCAGGGTGCCCATGGTTGCCATGGAAGCTGGAGGCCAAATATGTCATCCGGGTCTGCCATATACAGGAGCCTATTAGACTCGAATGCAGTAATACAGGGATGCGTTGCTATGTAAACTGCTCAAAAAAATAAAGGGAAGACTTAAACAACACAATGTACCTCCAAGTCAATCACACTGCTTGATCAACACCAGGAGACGTGGAGGAAAACAACCCAGCAGCAGGACCAGAGCCTTCAAGAATGACCTCCAGCAGGTCACTAATCTCCCAAAACGTTAGTTTTTTAAAATAATGTGGCAAAAAAATTAAATTATCATATTTTTATAAGTGGCCATTATGATTTATGGGTGTGGCGAGCGGTCCTGAAAAAGAGGCGTGGCATGAACGAGAAGGGGTGCGGTCTGTAAAATGGGGGTGGCAAACTTAGCGACGGCGCCGACCAGCAAAACTTCTAGCTTCTCCATTGGGAGCATCATGACATATGGAGAGGAACCAAATGATGACCTCCAATAAATGGGGGACCTTATGTCCGTCCCTGTGCACAACAGGACATGGAATAAGCGACCGGGCGGCCACACCACAAGACCTACAGCTAGTAACATGGTGGACTTCAGCTGCGGCTTCATTCCAATTTCTGGGTGACTAAGACTCTACAACCAATATGAACCTTGCCTATATCAGAGGCGTCTACAGGTCGGTTGCCATACGTATACCCCCCATGTATCCCAATATAGGAGTGAACAGAAGGTTGCGGCGTCCATAGGCTCACATGATGATAAAATAAGTATACCACCCGGGACACACTTCTTAAAGGCGTGTTCCAATCTCACACTGTGAAAGCATATCGAAACCATCTAAGTGTGATAGGTGCGGGCGCCTATACCAGGAAAGGGCCCGTGAAAGTGTCGGCTCAGAATAGAAAGCCGGTCACGCTTGTGCACGACTCTCCATCTTATTCTATGGGACTTCTGAGTATAGGGGAGCTACGTTTACAGCCGTACTCGAAACTCCCATAGAACAGATTCGAGAGTCGCATGCGCGACCTGTTCTCCATTCCAAGCATTCAGGGCCCATTCACAAGATGGGTAGTTCTCAGAGATGAGTCCTCAACAGACTTCTAATATCCTATCCACACCCATATAACATAGTTTCAATGGATACCACAAACTTCTAGAACATATCTGCACAACAAAGCAGGATGTAGACGGAGGACTGTCCAAAAGCCCTGTGAGCTTACATGTGAATGACTTGCTCCTGCTCCTGGATCGGACGCATCCATAGTTGAAGATTCAACAATATCTCGTGGCACTTTTTTACGTGGTCTCTGTAGTAGTTGAGGAGGGAGCTGGCCGCGTGCAGAACCTACAGAGAAAATAATTAAAGAGCCAAAAAAAAAGAAAAAAGTTTCAACGTCAATTATAATTCAGCCAAAAGAACCAAGAAGACGACACCACTAATAACAGTGATGATCGGAACGGCCAAAGATGGTAGACAGGGGGCGCCGGGGGACACCAAAGTCTCTCAAAGGGGTTGATGTGGGAATTCTCATGTTTATGGGTTTTTCTAGAGTAAATTGCAGCTGTTCTGAGATGTTGTTTTAATTTCTGAAGGTGCCATAAATTATATTCTTAATATCTAGTATCTGTGAACCAGTCTCGGTTACATGAACTGAACAGGGCTGTACAGTCATGGCCAAAAGTTTTGAGAATGATACAAATGTTAATTTTTACAAAGTCTACTGCATCAGGTTTTATAATGGCAATTTGCATATACTCCAGAATGTTATAAAGAGTGATCAGTTAACAGCAATTATTCCCAAAGTCAATAGTTGCCTAGAAAATGAACTTTGTCCCCCAAAACACATTTCCACTTCAGTGCAGGCTGCCTCACAAGGAGCAGCTACCATCGTTTCAGTGATTGCTCCATTAACACAGGTGTTGGTGTTGATGAGGACAGGCTGGAGATCAATCTGTCATGATTAAGTAAGAATCGCACCACTGGACACTTTAAAAGGAGGTGGTGCTTGGCATCATTGTTTCTCTTCTGTTAACCATGGTTCTTCTTAAAAAAAACACGTGCAGTCCTCATTGCACTGCACAAAACTGGCCTAACAGGGAAGAGTATCGCGTAGAAAGATTGCACCTCAGTCAACCATCTATCGCTTTCATCAAGGAATTCAAGGAGAGAGGTTCCATTGTTGCCAAAAAGGCTCCAGGGCCCCCAAGAAAGACCAGCAAGCGCCAGGACCGTCTTTTAAAAAGTGTTTCAGCTTGGAATCGGGCTACCAGCAGTGCAGAGC